>RCUC01157387.1:0-37449 GCA_003697995.1 Taxidea taxus jeffersonii | reverse complement strand
GACACCACAGGGGTGAGAGCAAAGGAACAGCTGCTGGCTCAGTTGGAGGAGCTCATGGGGAGAAATGAGAGGCCTCAGCATCACAGACAGAATTGCCTCAGAGTCCTGCACAGTCTCCCCCTCCATTTGGCCTCACAGAGGGCTGACCAGACAAAGGGGACCAACCAGTTTCACAGAGAAGCAAACATGCCTGATTGGGAGAGCCCTTCCGTATGGCCACATTGAGGCTCACCCAGAGCAACACCAAGCTTGGCCTCCCTCACAATCCCCTTGACATCAGGGTCAATGTAGGTCTGACCCCAGTCATCCTCCAGCCTGAAAGGTCGTTGGTCTGAGTCTTGAAAGCAGGTCAGTGCCCCAGGAGAGCAGCTGGGAGACCCCACTCTAAAAGGACAGCTAGTCCCCTGGCGGCAAGGACCTCGCCTCAACCCCCAGAGGAGGGGGGCTGATTGCTGAGGCCTGCGCACCCCTGAACAAAGCTGAGAGCCCTTTGCGCAGAATAGGTTTTGCGCATGGGATCCCTACCCACTCATGGGAACCACTGAACACGGAATGAAAAACTCTAATTCCCTTCGCAGAGGGGGGAGTCCTAGGAAAACCCCACTGCCTAGAGCTGGCGGAAGCACTGTTCTGAGTGAATTAGGTAGCCCCAGATCCTTCCTGCATTCCCTGGAACCTCACTGAGGAAGGCCTGAGTTAAGGGTGTTAATAGCTCACAGCTCAAAACATAGGCGCATCTTGCACCTCCCCAGAGATGCCTGCCCATGGCCTGCCACAGCCTGCCCGTGGAGCCAACCCGAGATGTCACCATGATGAGCTCACACTCTGGAGCCCCTTGTCCCTGTGGCCCGGCTGCAGATCATTCATCGTGATACAGCATCGGCCCAGAACTCAGGCTCATCTTCGGCTACCCGGCAAGGGCCACCAGGAGGCCACACACCCTGAAGTTTTGCTGGAACACTGCCACACCCTGTAGTTCCTATTGGCTTCTTTCTTGCTGGAAGGACAGAGTGGAATAGTTGCTACAGAGACCACGTGTCCTGCAAAATCGAAGGTATTCACCGTCTGGCCCTGTTACCGGAAAAGCCTGCCACTCCTGCCTTACGTGATTATCTTATTGAAGTCTAACAGTTACACCGTGGGCAAGGTTTTATCACCCCTGCTTCGAAGGGTAGAAGCTGAAGACCAGGAAGTAGCTTGCTAGTAAGTGGCGGAGTCTGTATCAAACTTAGGTGTGTCAGCTCCAAAGCCCAGGCTGGCTATAGGTACAACTCTGCCTGTCTGTAGGCACATCCAGTGGATGGGCAGGATGTTAGTAGTGTAGGGAATCTTCCCCCAGTGGGTTAGCGGATCTGGAACCATATTGTTGAATAAGGACTAGGTTAAGCTTAGGTCACTCCCAGCCTTCTCCCTTAGGACCCTGATTGCAAGGAGTGGCTCTTAGATCTTCCTGGCTAGAGTTAGCAGCTTGTAAATAAATCTGAAACCCAGAGGAGCCAGGCAGGCCTAGAGCAGCCCCAGGCCAGGCCAACCATGGTTACCATGACAATGGAGTCATTTCCATTACAAACCCTGCAACAGGCTTCCAGAAGGTGATTAATGGCTGACCTCTGGGGGCTGGAAACTCCGGGGGGCGGGGGGGGGGGGGGGGGGGGTTGTTTGTGTGTGTTGCGGGCGGGGGGGGGGGGGGGGGGGGGGGCGCGTGTATTCCTTTCAGTCTGTGCTATACTTGGGCTAGCTACTTCTCTAATCCCCCCCACCTCCGAAACTGGAAGGTTAAAGTGAATTTCCTAGTTGAGGTGCAGATGCTAAAACACCCCATCCGCCATCATCTTAAATCCTAAAAGCCCAAGAAGCACCTTGTAAAAATCTTGCTCCAGCCTTGAGCTGAGACAGCAGAACCCAGGAAACTCAAGGGCAGACAAAGGAAAACAAGAAGCCAAGGAGGGAGTGCAAGCCTGTAAACTGGTTCACCCTTGCTAGATAAAGGGCACCCACTCCCCAAAGGGAAAAGGTACAAAAAGAATTCAGTGAAGAAAGAAGCAGGTAGTAAAAGGCAGGGAATCCTACCTCCTTTGAGCCCAGAGAAAAGCCTTTTCTACAGACTCAAGAAGAGGAGTGGAGAAGGGTGGGCTGTCTGCCAAAGCAATGACCCATGCTGTGAACCTGAGGAGACTCAGAGGTCCCCATGTCCCCTCAACCATGGCCAGTGGGTGGGGGGCCGACTCCACTGCCTGCCAGGAAGGGCTGAGCTACGCTTCACACGAGGCCTTGGGTTGTCTGTTGCAGGGCCATTCTGGGCTCATTCACTGACAGTTTTTCTCTCTGCTGACATTTGAGTGGCTCTGTTTTTGTTTGGCCATTTTCACTGCTGAGGAGTCACTCCCCCTCCAGCCAGCTGGGGGGCGGTCAGGCACTCTCTGTGTGGGTACCAGAATCCAGCATGGGGTGCAGATCAGTTTCATCCTTTCTGCTGAGTTAATGTGACTCTGGTGTTGAAATGGGACATTTCTGTGAGAGAGAAGAGAGTCATCTCACTTCTCTGGAGTCTGAGCACATTGCCATGATGTGAACTTCATGAAGAGGCTGCCTGCCCTCCTCACTCTGCCCCTCTCCCCTTTGGGAAAGTAAAACAAGGAAAAATCATCTCCCCTGTGACACCCTACTGCCACTAAAACTATCCCTGAGTCTTTGCTGGCATCCCACAGCTGGCCCAAGACCAGAAACTCACCAAGCTCAGTGTCGTGGCTAAGAATCTCAGTCGACAGAATCTGTCCTACAAGAAACCTAACTACTTTTCCTATAACTTGAGATGATTTTTTATTCTGAGCTCCCATTCTGTGGCAGGGAGTCAGCCCCAGTTAATTCCAGGGCTCCCATTTTTCACTCTATGGAGGCTGCCTCCAGTCTGGGGAAGGGCTAGCTGGTGCCCTTTCATGGAGTGGGGACAAGAGTGATGATTGCATTCTCAGAGTCCTCTAGCCCCTCTGGCAGCCACCCACACATGTCCTTGTCCCGTCTGGGCTGCAGCTCTCAGGACACGCTGGTCTTCCTCCTCCCAGCCACACAGGCTCTCCAGGCTCCCTGGCTTCACTGAGCCATACACCCACCGCTCTTAGCTGCACGCCAGACATTCTGCTCCATGGGGACCCAGGGAGGCATCCTCTCCAAACACCTGATACTTCACAGAAGGTTCCTCTGCTCCCATGATAGGCTAGGTACTCTGGAACTCAAGACGTTGCTACTTTCCTCTCACTGGGAAAGGGGACACAAGTTTTTCCTCTCCTTGGATCCCCACCTTCATCTGGAAGTTCTACTATTGCACAGCCCCATCTCTGGACTTAGCCTAGAGCGTGGGGCAGGGCACAAGCTCCTTCCCTGGGGCACCCACCAGAAACTAACTCTCCTGGTTCCCCAGTTCTCCTCCTTTCCTCTAGTCTATCTGGATGCATCTCAATTCCCCGGGGGCTTCATGGACTCTCATGGATTGAATATTGCTCCACATCTTCTGTTTTGTCCTTGGTTCTCTCTGTCCTGCTTTGAGGGCTCAGCTTTTGAAACACAAAGTATAAGAATTGCTCTCTGGATATATTACTACTCCCTCAGTGCCTTGCTTGCCATCTCCCACAGGGGAAGCGTGAGATACAAGAAGCGCTTGGGAGAAACACATCAGCCAATTTCCCCAAATACTATCCTGCTGCACTCTGCTTGCAGGGCCCTCCTTGGACCTGCACTTACAGCTGTAGCTCTGGTTGGGGCCCATCGCCTCCTCACTCCGTGGAAGTCAACCTTTGCCCCAGATTTCCTTAAATTCTCAGGCACCTTATGTTCTCTTGGTCACTTCTGACTCAAAGCAGTATTCCCTCTGAATTAGTTCTGTCTGTGACCCTCCTACTGGTCACACTCCGCCCCCATCCCCTCCTTCCCATCTCCATGCCAACACTGTCTGCTGCAGGCCTTGGGTGTTATGGGGCCTACTTTCCTAAGGAGGACACTATGGTTGTAAAGCCCAATCATTTCTTTTCTTTACAAAATAAACACAAAATTTAGTATTGGTTAGCCATACTAACCTGTTTAGTATGGCTGTTAGAAATAAGAAGATAGAAAACTTGCTGCAGTCCCCATTGGAGACTGCATTGGAGACTGGTAGAAAAATTGCCTATGGCTGCAACCGTCGTTATGTGTGTGTTTTCTGTGTGTTACCCTCATTGAGACTACCTGTAGCCTGGTTTCAATCTCAGCCTGACTTTCCCTGCCAGTAGTGTGTATCTCCTCTCCTTCAGTCAGTGTGTCTTGAGGGACTAGAGATTCAAATTAATATTAGCTTAAGTAGCAAATGGTTAGGATAATGCGTGGCAAAACAAAATGTAACAATTTCCAAATCATCTACAGAGCTCTTTCTTTTCCATTTATAATCGAGAAGGGACTATCTTTATCCTAAGATGCTACTTCCACATGGGTGGAGGACAGGCTAGATGGGAGATGGGAATTACAGAGGACACTGTTGAGATGCGCTGTCCTTTGTAAGCGATGAATCACAGAATTCTACCCCAGAAATCAATATTGCCCTATATGCTAACTAACAAAATGCAAATATACAAAATAAAAGTAAAATAAAGATGCTCCTTCCTGACAATGAAGTGACCCTGGAGCTTGGAGAAGCGCCCTGTGCTGGCACCATGAAGGGCCATGCTGGGCTTCCCTGCCTCCTGCCTGTCCAGTGGCTGCGGTCCCCCTCCCTGACTTCCCGCCTGTCAGGGCCTCATCATCTCAGGGTCCCTGCCTCTCTGTCCTTCCCTGCCCCTTTCCTGTGCCAGACCGTATCTGTTCTGCATTTGCCTCTCCCTCCCCAGGCCCTCCTCGCAGCCTGGAAGCTGGTAAACAGCCCTAATGTGATAATAGATGATAATAAGTTAATGTGTTACCCCTCTTTGGTAACATTTGCATTTTTACAGGATCTTTCTGAAGAAAACTCATTCTTAACAACATGACTGGGATGGGAGAATCTGAGCACCTGCGTCTGCAGGGCCTAAGGAATTATATTTGTGACAAGAGGGGTTTTGATTCCTCAAATCACAGCTCTGTTCCAGGGAAGAGATCGAGAACAAGAGGCTTCTTAGGGGGCTTGTGGGCAAAAGGCCCTGAGATGCAGGCCAAGGACGGAAAGGGACTCTCACCTCATAGAGAAGGAAGAGACACCCCCCTAAAGACACAAATTCCTCAAAATAGAAATGGGTTGGGACAGAGGAAACCCCAGTAGAAGAGAAGCAATATTTCTGGGCCGTGAAGGTGCCTGGCCCTGCACACAGGAGGCTGGCACATGCTCCCCTGCAGACACTGCTTCCAGGAGTGACACTGCATGAAACAGACGGATGCCGTAGGGCTGGCTGCCAGCCACCTGGGGTGGGGCAGGGGGTCCAGGGCGTAGTGCAGGAGGGGCAGAGACATGCCGCAGGACTGTAGGGTTGGCATAGTCCTGGGAGCCCACCTCTGAGCCAGAGGAGCTTTTTGATGGTCACCGGTGTTCTTCCTTAGAACTGGCCATGCTGCAGGGCCACCAGGACTACTGTCCTCACCTTCCTCGAGCAGGCCACATGGCCTTCTACATTAGGGCTGGGCTGGCTGGAAACGGGACGTTGGTGCATGGATGGTGCATCTTAGCCTGGACCCTGACAACCTCCTCTTGCCTTTTTGCAAGACCTGCCGCCTCACTCCTCAATGATACTGCTGGTGACAGTGAAACTTTCCTTGCACTTCCCCCTGCCATGGCCCTGCCTCACTCCCAGGGAGAACCCAGGCCCTAGGGGCTCTGACATGACCCTGACTAACCCTAAGCCTCCCACCCTGAGCACTCTCCTTTCTGGGGGATTCAAAACAAGCAGCTGCCCACAGCAGAGTGGCCGCTGCTGCCAAGCATTTGGCTGGCACGAACAGAGCACAGGCCTGGTTGCATCTCAAAATAAATTCCACTTCCGTAAAATAATTCTGAGAGCCGCCGGCTGGCCACGTTGGCAGGGGCAGCAGGGAGGCTGACTGCTACAGAAGAGTGGGCCCTCCCAGGCCTCCGCTATAGGACCGCCCTGTGCCCGTGGCTCCTGGGGCCATCAGCCCCCCGGGCATGGGGTTAAGCAACATCCAGTGCAGATACCACTTCCAGAGACCAGGCCACCTGGGTTACCTGTATACCTATGCTAGTCTCACAGGCTCAGTACAGGTGGACCCACGGGCCTCCTCTCCAGATTCTGAGAGACTTAGGATGGGGAGGCTGGAAACTAAGCTCTACTGAGGGCCGAGAATACATACTTGGCACACATAGAAAGTGCCCACAGCAGGCAGCACATCCCAGACTTGTCCCTCTGCCATCTTGACCCATGAACTTCTCATGGGCAAGGTCTCTGTGTTCTCTGTGACCCCCACCATGGCAAGTAGGAAAGGGATCAGAATCCGTCCAGGTGCTTCTAGGGCAGGGGGATTGACACCAACAGGTAAAAGTTACAGGTAAGAGGAATTCAGCTCTTTTGAAAGAACTTTCAAACAGGCAACTCTATCTAAAAATAATGGGCTATCTTGGGAGCTAATGAGATCATTGTCCCCCTAGAGGTATTCACGCAGAGACTCAAAAGCCACCTGCAAGAGGTAGAATAGTCGGCAAACGCTAGCGGATGGTTGGTGAGTTGACTTCTGATGGTTGTTTAAAGACATAGTCCATGTAAAGGACTTCTGATTGGAGGAAAGAATATTGATTGAGCATTGCTACCCCACTTAGAATCACCACATTGCATGGAGAGGGATGAAAAGGTAAATTAACATTTATTGAAATCCATTATGTCCTGGACACATTATCTTTAATCTTCACAAGTATATGAGGCAGAGTTTCTTATTCCTGTTTTACAGTGAGAAAAACAGATTTCAGAGATGCTAAGAACCTTGCCCCAAATCACATTGTGTAAGCAGGCAGCACAGCAGGACGGGGGTCAGCTCTCGTGGCAGTCCGGCTATACAACACCCCGCTTCCTCTGAAGAAGCTAACATTGCCTCCCCTCTATACCGCCCTCTTGGAGCTGCAGCCTCCTCTTTCTTCCACGGAGAGGCCAGTCTGACCCACCAGAATCTGTCACTGAAGCCGACCCATCAGGCAGGATCTTGGGGTGGGGGGGACAGGCACCCACAATTAAGAAAGTGTATTCACCCAGGCAGAGCACGTGGAATATTCTCAGGGTTGATGAGAGCCTGTATACTTTTCACTATTGCTGCTGCAGTGAGAGGCGTGATGGCAGGTGTCAGGGAAGCTGCCACTTTGGCAGTTTACAGGCAAATTGCAGTATTGTTTACAGAAGCCCAAGCATCCCTAGAGGGATCTGAGACCCAGCAATGCGGCAGCTTCCTTAGCAGGAAATCGCTAGAGTGGCCAGTAATGTGAGGCTGTGGTTGGTTCTGGGATAGAGGACCAGCACGGTCTGGGGTCAGATGAGGTGCTGCAGGTCAGATACCTTACTGGCTTAGGACATTGCTGGTGGAAACATGGCTCTGTGCAGTCAACAGCACTCCTGCCTGGAATGATCTAAACTCTTTTTTTAGTTGACCTTGCCCTCTCTCTCCATCTACTTTAACCCCATGGGGAAACCGAGGCGAGCCAGAGCTGAGAAAGACACAAGTTTTAGCTCTGAGCTGGATTGTGTAGGCCCAAGTCTTCTGGACTTAGCTAGTACTTATCCATAGTACTAATAAACTAGTACTTATGGATCTCTTTGCTCCTTGCTTCATTGAAAGAAGCCCAAGGTGGCAAAGAGAGAGTCCTACCATTCTCCGCAGGCCCAGAGAAGCACCCAGACTTGTCGGGCAAGGAGAGCAGCCAGGCAGAGACTGGGGAATTCTGCTGGAGCCCAGCCATGAGACCTGGCTTTTCTAGCCCCACCTTGGTTTACTTTAATACCTGGGCTTACTAAGACCTTCCCTGCAGGTAAATGACCTAGGGACTGTCCCTTCTTCACCTGCCAGCTCCTCCCTAGCCACTCCTCTGCAGCATCTGCAGGGCTCCTGCGCCTTGGGTCACCTCTCTGCGGGTCTTTCCCTCAGGGCTGCTGGCTGGAAGGTGAAGCAGGAGATCCTAAAGCAGTGAGCACTGAGCCTGAACGAGGAACTCACTCATTCCAGTGGATGCTCAGAATCAGAAGCCTTTGGAGTTTGCTGCTTAGGAGATGGTTAACATCCAGCCACTCCAAGCCAGGGCCTGTCGGGCTCAGAGCAGTGACTCAGAGCAGTGACTTGGCGGGGAGGGGGCTAGGTTCCTGAAGGAAGGTCCCAACCGCAAACAGCCTTTCATCTGCCCAACAGCTGCTCCTTCTTCTCCCTTGAAGTGTCCTGAAATGGGACATGCTCCTGAGGCATTGGCCGAGGCAGAGACTGCAGTATTTCCAAGTGAAATCCTGTCCTGTGGACAGGAAATGTGACCATTCATTTGCTAAACTTGTCAGCCCATAACTGAGCTTCCTGTGTGCATTTCCACCCAGCAGGGACAAGGCAGGGGGGTGAGCAAGCTGGTTGGAAGTAGGGACACGAATTCATAATCAGGATTTACCAGATCCTCTTACAGGGAGTCAGCATTTATGTGGCAATGAGATTATTTACAGAGCTATGAGCGATAGCAATAGATGGTCAAAGAGCCTTGAAAAGCAAGAGACTGGAGCAGAGGGGTGGAAATCTCCAGAGGCCTTGTTTTTGGAGTCAGTGGGCAAAGGGTTCTCAGACCACAACAGACATCACGACCGAATTCATACATCCCTCAGTGACTAGCAGTGTCACATCTTAGCTCTGGATCTTACAGTTGCAATTGATGAGATAATGATTTATAGAGTAAAAGAAACAAGATTTGTGCTTTGTTTGTAGCTGAGGAGTTTTTCTCTTCCTTCCCCCATGTGAAAATCAGGTGATATTGAAAATTCAAGCCCCTCAAAAGAGGAGGCAGAGAGCAGATTCCACAGGCAGCCCTGGCCTGGCAGAGCAGCAGAAGCTGAGGTTGAGGGGGCTCCAGGTCCAGAGAAGTGTGGAGCCCCACGTCCCAGGGTGCTTCCATCAGGCCCGGGTGGGGACCTCGGAGAGCTCGACACCCCCTAGCTCCTCCCGCCCCAGTCCAGACACCTTCCTTGGCTGGGCCTGAGGCTCACGCTTGTTTTCAGGGCAAGCCTTGCATGGGTCCCAAGAGGGCAGGGCGAGCAGAGTGGGGAGTATAGGAAGAAAGTGCACTTTGCTGTTTATCAGCCAAACGCTGGTGTCTGAAAGCCTCAAACTGAAGGCATCAATAATTCAAACATTCATATGCTGGAGAGTATTTCCCTTTTTGTCACATTTTTGGCCAATTGATTTCCCCTGACCACAAACTTGCTACTTTTAGAACATCATTAATAACAAATCGACTCTGGTGGAATATGCCCTGGGAGGGGGCATTGTCTGGGAAAGGTCCCTGACCTTGTTTCCCCCGAGAAGAGGGGCTCTGGTCAGTCACAATGGCATGAGGACTGGGAGGCTTGCTTTGGTGGCAGAGGGACCTGGGAGCAGAGAAACAAGTGGCCCGCTCTGTACCTCCCTAGTCCATTGCCAGAAGCCTTAGGTAGGGTTACTGGGAGAAAGGGGCAACATGGGGGTCTAGAACAAGAATACAGTGTCCAAACCTCTCTCTAGTCCCCTCCTTACCCTCCAGCCGCCCCCATAGGGTCCAATCTCTGGAGGCTTCCAAGTCTGAGTCCCAAAGCCCCATGAGATGAACACCACTCAGGGGTCTGGAATGAGCTAAACAGATGGTAGCTCACAGTGCCAGCTGGGGCCCCGCCTCAGAGCCCTGGGCCTCCCTGCTCAGGCCACTCAGCACAGTGAGTGAGGCCAGCTTCCCTTCTCTGAGGCCCTTGTGGCAGGACCTCTGTCACTGCTGGCACCCGGGGCCCAGGTGGTCTCTCTGCCTTCTCCAGTGGTTCTCTTACCCTCCTCTCTACACCCACAGAGTCTGGCTCTCAAGACACGGCCTGTGATGGGTGCTCACAAAGTACAAATGGCAGAGAAAACTTTCTCACAAATCCTGCCCAGGGAGTGAAGTACGGCCACTGCCTTGGGCCTCTGGATTTATACAGAGGAGTGAGTCTCCAGTGGTGGGGCTTTTGGCAGCTTGGGAGAATGGCTACAGAGGGCTTTTTACCTGAAATCAGACAAGATGGCCGGGGTCCATTTCACCTGCTCCCGATTATAACTCCCCCCCTCTATCACTGTGCTGGGCAGAAGTCCTTCTGGAAAGGTATCAATAGAAATATGTAGAAGATCCTGCCCTGGCAGTGCCCCATTTAGAGAAAGGGGACAGGTCCCTTCCCCTACTCCTGGGCAGGGTCATCTCCAATGTGTGAGTGCCAAGAAGCCTCTTCTCCCTCCTCCACACCACTCACACCCATCAAGCCTCCTCCAGCCCACGCAGCCCTGCCAAGCCAGAGCTCTCACAGGAATCCCTATTATAGGGAGGCTGTGATCAAAACAGGGGTGAACAGTCTAGAATTTCTGCTCCCATCCCTAGAGTGGAAAGTACTAACATCAGCCAAGATTGGGCTTCCCAAAGGGCTGAGCTCTGCTGATCCCATGGCAGAGCCCTCTCTGCTCCCACCCAGCCCCATGGTTTATATCCCTGGAAATCTCTTGGTTGGCCTGATATTGATTTGGCTTTGAACAGGAGTCAGTAAGAAATACTCACACCACAGGCCTGAAATAGAATCTGCCCTTTGCAGTTATAGCAAATACTACTACACTTGCTGGGTCCAATTTGAACATGGCTACCCCAGGACAGGGCCCCAGGGTCCAGAGATGCCTTCTGTAGCCAGTCTTCATCTTATAAGACCACAGGAGCCCAGCGACAGTAGGCAGTTTGTCACGGTGTTTTATGGGCAGGATAAACATTTGTGTTATATTCACATGCACAGCATGGAGTCTGAGCCCACTTTATGGCTAAGCCTGGGGAGATTGGAGGGCTGTGCTGAGCCAGCTACAGGGAAATGTACTTTCCTGGTGGCTTTCCAAGAAAATAGTTTGGGCTTGTGGATTAAGGAAGTTATGGGCCTGGATGAGCAGAGGCTGAAGCCATAGATCTCCCCAGTCCAGCATCCGCTCCCAGATGGGTTGATCCCATGCACCTCAGGATACACAGCATGTGTTAGGCCATGCCTCCCTGCAATCCCCTGGGAACTGTCTTGTCCTTGAATGGGTGTTAGAGCTGCAGAGGACTTGATAGTTTATCTAGTCTAGGTGGAATAACGGGCTAGAGAGTTTGAATATCTGGCCTAAGAGCACCTAGCTGATAGTGATTTTGTGTCCGTGGATTTCTTCCTACTTGAAATCTTTGAGAAGGCCTTCTTTTTTCCAAACTTCACATTTTTTTTTTCGGGGCTATCTCTAGAAGGGATCAGACTTGGAGGGATGTCCTACCTTGGGCAGAAGAGCACAGCTGGTGAAGTTTTCCATCCACATCCTACGTTCCCTGTTCTACATTTTTCCACTCTTTCCCCTAGAAAGAAACTGACTTTTATTAAGCACCTAACATAAACCAAGTTGTTTTCAATTTACAGCAACTCTGTGAGGCGGGGGTTATTAGTCCCATTGCGAGTGTAACCACCATGTTGAATAAATAGGACCCATGAGATATATTCAAAAGGCAAATTTGTGTTTGTTTGCCACTGTCTCTTTAAACTGGCTCTATGGCTAGTCCTTTTCCTTGACCCTGGGTAAAATCTCTGACTTTTCTGCTCGCTCTTAGAGACTCTAAGTCACTTTGCATCACCAACGTAGTACCTAGATAGACTACTTGCCACATCAGTCTTTATACAGAGACATAGTAATCGGGACATTATAGGTTCCTACTGTGCTAACAAACAATCCTAAAAGTTCAGCAGTTCATGCATGAGTTCAGAGTCCACTGGAGGTCAGGAGACTCCCCCACAGCTGTCACTTTATCTTGTGGGTTCCATGTTCCACAGGGAAAGAGAGAACCTAGAGAATCATACAGGGGCTTTTTCTCTGCTCAGTGAGACATGACACACATCACTTCCAACCACATTTCCTTCCCCAGAACTAATCATATTGTTCCACCTAACTTCAGGGAAGGAAGAAAAGTGAAGAGAAACCAGTGAATACATGACCTTGTCTGTCAGTAAAAATAACCCTACACCCACTCCCGCCTCAGCTTCAGTGGCTGCTGCCACAGGGTAAGAGGCAGAGAGGAGGGGGTGCCATGAGCTTCTTTTTTCTTTCTCAGAGACCTTCCCTCTGCTCAACTGCTTCTGACCCCTCTGGTGTTGGAGCGATGGGAGGAAGTGGAGCCAAGAAGAGAAGGGAACTTTTCTGACAAGTGCAGTAGTAAAATGGCTTCAAGAGCTCTGGGTCTGGAAGATGTCTAAAGCTTTCTTCTCTCCCATGGGTGCTCTCCTGGCTTGTCAGAGGCCCCATGGGGAGCAAAAGACAGCATTTGTCATGTCTCAGGCTTTGTGTTGCCTTCCCACTGGCCACCCCTCCCCAGGCCCTGGTTTTCAGATGGCCCATTCCACACAGATTCTCCCTGTTGGATTTCCACTGCACCCCCTTGGGCAAGGCTTAAAATGTATTTGGGCCAATTCTCTTCCCCATCAGGGTCTAGATGGGCCATAGAAAAGTCTATTGCCTCTGTTGCCCTGACAAACTCCAGTCCCAATGCAGCAGCAATCCCCCTTAGCTTCTCAGCCACAGCACTGGCTTCTGGGCCATGGTGCCTTTGAAGTTTCATGGGCAGGAGTCAGATATCAGCTTTCTGGGTCCCTGTAACTACAGGGGATCATGTGAAGCTCTCCAACTGATGCTTTCTTGTGACTTGAGGTGCAGGAGAATTGTTTCACCCTTTCCTTTCATGGGGAAGGGAAGCTCCAAGCTGGGCTCACCTCAGAGGCATTATCTTTTAAAACCCTCTCTTGATTTCCAACAATTTGACAATATAGGATTCCTGTATTGTGGGTGAGGGATTTTGAGAGTTGTGATATTGGATTTCCAGATAATTCTTTTGTAAATTCTGCATGCAGTCCAGCATGCTTCAATCAGTTTAACATTCTGTGACACAAGTGACAGATGCTCAACCCAACTCAGGCTGGTTGAAGAAAAATGGAGGCCTTATTGCAAGGACATTGGGGTATCCCATGGATCCCAACAGTTTGAATTCAGCTGGGGTTTAGGACTTACTATAACCAAGGGCTCAAATTCCTTCAGGTGTCTCTCTATCTCTCATATCACTACACCTGCCCCCGTGTCTGCTTCAGCTTTTCCCTCTCTCTGCAAACTGAGTTACTTCCCTTACTTCTCTGGTCTAGTCATGGAAAACATGGCTGTTGGGAGCTCCTAAAATACACATCTGATAATCCAGCTACACTTACACACACAAAGAGACTTTCCATTCTTTCAGGCCCAAGACCAAAAATTCTGGGGAAGGAGACAGACAGGATCAGCTTGGTTTTGCCTTAATTTATTAGCTCTGTTTGGGGGCAGGAAATCATGATAATGTGGCAGCTTCTCTTGCAGCCCTGGCTGGTGTGTGAGGTGGAAAATCTCAGAAGGCGGCAGTTGCTAGGAGCCCATAGACACTCCTTCAGCTGTTGAGTCACTTGGACTTGTGCTAATGTGCCTGGTGGATCAAACACTATCTTCAGTAGGATTGGAAAGTGGTGATAGGGCTCTGGTTTGTACAAAAGTCCATGGATACCAGCCCAGCTCCAGGAGTTCTCTCTTCTTACCTCTCTCACCAATAAAGACTTATTTTCCATTCAGAAGGAAAGCATTTATCTCATATTGCCTTGAATTGTGAGATATCTGCCCAAGAATGTTATCTTTCATACAAGATTGCAATACCTAAGTTATGGGGGCTACGTTTTTTGTGATGTTTCTATACCCCAATTCGTCCCAGCACTGCCTTATACACACAATAATTATATTTAGTGAATGTATGGACAAACGAATGAATGATTCCAAAGATGTGAACCTGATGAATCCACTAAAAACTAAACTGAGGATGATTAAGGAAAAGCATTCATGGACCTTGGATAAAATTTCCTGCTTCCCTCCCAGAAAATCTGGGTTTCATATACAAATAAGGTTAAAGTTTAAAATAGGATCTAGCACAATGCTTTGCAAACAGAAGATATTTGGCAAATGTATGCTGACTGGCTCAGAGACACTAAGGCCCTGACTCCATATTGTTCCAGCATCATATCCATGTCCTATCTTCGCAGCTGACCTGTATACACTGGAGTCACTCAGGTACTGGGATTTGCCCAGAGGGGTATCACCAGGGCTATTTGCTCAAAAGACTTCACTCTTTTTTTTTTTTTTTACTTTATTTAAGCTTTATTTAAACATATAATGTAACCCCAAGGACTTCACTCTTACTTCACTCACTCTTCACTTCGCTCATTTTGTTATCAAAGGAGTTAGAATTCAGAGAGAACTTCCCTACAGCAAGGGAAATGGGACGCTGGGATGAGAGAAGGAAGGTAACAGTGAGATCACCTTGACCTTAGAGTTGTTTACCCTGACTGTCTGCAGAGAAGAGGTAGATTAGGGTTGAGTACCAGATACTTCCCTAAAAATACATGGGGAAGCCTAGGGAGAGAGCAGAGGGAGGAGTCTGGTAAGGCTGAAACTAGTTCTGAATCAGACATTAGTAGGAAGCCAAAACTGGGAAAGTTTATCATTATTTAAAACTCCTATTAAGACTCTATGGTGGGGGGGGTGCTAATTTCAGGAAGTGACAGAGTAGTTGTAAGTACCAATATTAATTGATGGTTTTAAGGAAGAAATAGAGTGTAGGTAACACTGCGTCATAAACCCATCGTTAGAGAAGAGGAAGACTATTAATTATCATGATTCCTCATACCACAGGACAGAAAAGTAATAGTTCAGGTTGTGTATGATGAAATCTAATGCTGTGGCATAATTTTTTCTCATTGATTGATTCCCAGCCTATCTGCGGTGATTTATAGGAATAACAGGGAGGGAATGCTCATGGCAGGATGGCCGAGGCTGGGGAGGTTTATGTGCAATACTGGTTTCCAGAGTTAATAGATTTTCAATTATGGCCTATGGAATAGTATTATGCTCCTGGAGTCAGCAAGCTTAATCCTACTCCTAGCTCACCAGATCCCACCTGCCATTCCAAAATAGATATTTGGGCAAGATGGGAAAGGCTCCTACCTCAGTCAGTATCCTGGGATATGTCTGGCTGGAGGGAGTCTAAGTCCCATATTCCATCAATAGAAATCTAATGACCCTAAACTACTTATTCCTTTATCCCTGAAGCTGAAAATCTGGAAAAGATATGGACACAGAACCAGAATTATACCTACTCTACTCAGAGTAATGTGGTAGTCCAGCAGAGGTTTGATCCAGGAAACAGAGTCTAGACTAGGAGA
Organism: Taxidea taxus jeffersonii; assembly: GCA_003697995.1. Taxonomy (NCBI): domain Eukaryota; kingdom Metazoa; phylum Chordata; class Mammalia; order Carnivora; family Mustelidae; genus Taxidea; species Taxidea taxus. The sequence continues at coordinate 21,997 of RCUC01157387.1, read as the reverse complement.
CAGGAGATCACAACAGAAGTCATGGCTGAGAGTCTAAGCAGGAAAGAGACAGTTAAAGAGGTCCTCAGGCTGAGCAGCCAGAAAAAAAGAAAGCATCAATGTTTAACAAAGAAATCCTCAGTTTAGGCTACAACCACTTCATTATCATTGTATCCTTAGCATCTGTTTGTTTGACACAAACAAGCACTCATATCTATTAAATAAATTAATGAAACAGGTTTGTGGAGCCTGCAACAAGGATAGCAGGGACCTTTAGCACACTGAATATTTACCTGTTCCTCCACCTCTTCAGGCCCCTGCCACTAAGTGGGGCCAGTGACTGGGCTAGACTACTAGACTATGAATAGAAATGATGTAAGACATTTAAAGATTGGTGCACAATTCTCCAGCCATCACTTAACTTGTAGTGGTGACTGTGGGGACTGCATGTTCCAAATGATACAGTTCAAGACATAGGGACTCTCATCAACTTGTGTTCTTTAATGCCCGAGTGGAACAGAGCTCTTTCCTCTCCTTCTAACTAGTGTTGGATAGGTAACGGGAGTGAGAAATAAACCTGTGTTTTCCTTAGCCCATCCTGAACAAACACAACACACTAGATTTGCCAATTGTCTTTGTCAGCTTGGGCTTTTATAACAACGGTCTTAAACAACAGACATTTATTTCTCACAGTTCTGGAGGCTCAGAAGTCCAAGATCAAGGTGGCAGCAGGTTTTGGGGTCTGGTGAGGACCTGCTCTCTGGGTTGTAGGTGGCCATCTTCTTGCTGTGTGCTCCCATGTCATTTCCTTGGTGTGTGCACTCAAAGAAAGGGAGTTCTGGTGTCTCTTCCTCTTCTTATAAGGACATAAATCCCATTATGGGGGTTTTACCCTCATGTACTAGAGGTTAGACCTTCAATATATGAATTTGGGGGGAAAGCAAATATTTAATTCATAACACCAGTTCAATCCAGTAGTTTCCTTCCAACCCTCCTTTCTCACCCTCTTGCAAAAAAACCTCTTTCTTTGAACATTATGTCATCAGGTTCATTATCCTATAACTCTTTTATTCATCTTTGTCACCATTATCTTCCACCTTCCTTTCACAGCCCTTGTTCATTACAGAATTTATTAGCTGGCTCAAAAATCTCTTTTTCTCTTTGGCTTCTGCCATCATTTGTTTCACATATATATCTATTATCCATCCCAAGTCTTAGTTTCAAAAGTTCTTGACATCATCAACGCCAACAACATTCATGTCCAGTACCTTTAACCAACACACTCTAGACCCTGACTCTTCCACATTTGGATATGCAAATTCCAATAGCCTAATTTTCTTTCCCCTCCTCTCCCACCACAATGTTGTTAGACCTCATTGAGACCTCTAATCCTTCAAGTCCAACCTAAGTATCTGCCTCCTCTAGTGTACCCTAAGCTCTCTGAAGTCAGCGAGTGTTCTCAGCACTTGTCACAGTGCATAGCACAAGGAGTTATGCTGAAGATATTCATTAAAAATGAATGAGCAAAGTGGCTGTCCCTGAATACCTGGTGGGTTGTTCCCCATAGCCTCTTAAAGATGTTTTTGGTAAATGACACAGATTCCCCTCAAGAGTATCTGGACAAAAACCAAAAGATCAGATTTCTAATTCTGGCTCCATCCCTAGTTACCTATGTGGTCTTGGACAAATCTCTCACCCTTCCCTGAAGCTCAGCTTCCTTTTATCTCCACCCGCCCCTGTGTTTTTGGTTGAATTGTTAATGGGAATCAAATGAAATCATGAATGTGAAAATGATTTTAAAATATAAAGAGCTTTACAGTCATATAAGAATCACTATGAAAAAAAAAAAAAGAATCACTATGAAAATACCAGTGGATTTCCTGTCCCTCAGTGTGTACTGACTTAGCAGATTCATACTCTTCCTTATGGAGGAAAAGCTGTGAAAATGTTGAGGGAATCAAGTACCCAAAAGCCAAAGATGAAACATCAGGGACTGAGATCAGCACAACCTGCTTCTCTCAGCCTTCCATATTCCTTCATTTACCAAACATTCATTGATTTTCTACTATTTTCAGTTACTCAGTATGGCATAGGCTTTGCCCTTACGGAGTTCAGTTTTTCCATGGGAACAGACGAATAAACGACTAATTGCTACCAGTGTGATAAAAGCAAAACAGGAGTAAGTGCTGGATGCTGGAGGTGCAGGAACCATTAATTTTCTCTGAGGAGGGAGGAACACGGAGGATCCTAAGAGAAGGGGCCCATGCTCTCGGCAGCTAACGGGATCAGCTTTCCTGCGGACACAGTGATGAGGCCAGGTTCTGGAGGAAACAGGTGTATGGAGAAAGAATTAAGCACAACTGGACTTTAAGCCCCTTTCCTTAGCTTCTCCCCGGTCTGTGCCCCTTGCCCAGGGACCACCTGGCCACAGCCACCGAAGTTGCAGGTGTGTGTATGGTTACTCCTCCCGACCACCCTGTGAGGTACAGGCCCATGCTTGCCTCTCGGAGTTACAGCCAGACCTCTGAGACCAAATCCTGCATTCTCCTCACCATGTCACTGCCTGTCACACCTGGAAAAGATGTCATGTCAGAGCCTGAAGAGGAGGAGGAAGGCCTCCCACAGCATCTGTAATTGGATTCAGAGCTTTAGGGCAGAGTTACTGTCCAGGTGACCAGCCTGCCTCCAATCAGAATCCTTCCTATACCAGTGGCTCCCTGTGGTTCAGGCCAAACTGATCTATACCTCATTATGTCAGATTCCCCAGCCTCGCCCAACACAAATTAAATGCTATCTGCACAGGAGCAGCCCCCAGGCACTGCATTCCCAACTGGCCAGGCAGCTGGGGATGACAGGGAGAATTGCAATGACTCCCACTGATGACCCAGAGAATATGCTGCGTGGCAGACAGCCTGTCCTCCCCCTCTCAAGGGGCTCGGGTCTTCCTCTCTGGATTTTTAGAGGCTTCTGAGCCACCCCAAGAATGGCACATTCACCCCGCTTCTTCTTGGATTGAAGATCTGAGAGACACAGACCCAGTCATCATACTGCCAACAGGGTTCCCGAGCACAGTTTGAGCAAACAGTTGGGGCATGTCTAGTAACCTATGGACAAAAGAGATTGGGGCTTCAAAGCTAATCTTGTTCTTTACTCTTATCCTGACTCCCTAGGTGGGTGTCTCTGTCTCTCTCCTCAAGTGTGCGTGGATGTTAGGGGAAGGTTGGGAATATCCAGATGTAATTCCTGATAGCAAAGTTAGCATTTTCAATTACTTTCCACTCATTTCTCCCCCTACCTTTTATACTTGTAACTATGAAAATTCCTAATAAATGCCCATTTAGCCATACAAACAGGACAAGCTGGGTAACAAAAGATAGTAAATTTTCATCAGCCCCATGTTCTGCTTCCTCTTATGCCTTTCCCAGTCATGGGCTTCCCAGTTGATGTGGGTGGCATTCATAAGTTGGCTTAGAAGAGACCACATTATCAAAATCCCCTGTGAACCTACCATGTCAGAGCCCTCTCAGTGTATGTGACCATGTCTGGATTGTGAGAGGGACGTCCCTGTTTGCAGATGGGGCACCAGATGCAAGGTCTCAGGAAAACTCAAGGGGACAACTTTCTAGAATTCAGGGAGCTTTGAGGTGTGGGAGTAAACACACTCCTTTTTCATCCCCAGGAAGAAGATGACCCAGACAGAAGTAATTTGCTATGTGACCTCCACAAAGCTTAGTATCAGGGAGTCCATGCATCTGAATATTGCCATGTTCTTCACAAATAACATACCCCAGCATAGGTTATGGGGTCTCTAAGCTTCAGCATAAACATTATACATTTTCCTCTCTTACCAGCTTTGCTAGACGGCACCTTATTTAGAACATTATTTCTGTTTATTTATTTATTTGTTTATTTTTAAAGATTTTATTTACTTACTTAACATAGAGAGAGAGAGAGAGAGAGAGAGAGGAAGAGCACACAAGCAGGGAGAATAACAGGCAGGAGAGGGAGAAGCAGCCTCCCAGCCAAGCAGGGAGCCCGATGTGGGGTTCAATCCCAGGACTCTGGGATCATGACCTGAGCTGAAGGCAGACACTTAACTGACTGACCTCCCCAGGTGCCCCCAAAACATTATTTTTATACTCAAACAAATATCTCTTATGAGGAAAATGCAAAATTCCCAAAATGCAAAATGCATTTCTACAGTACTCCATGGGGTTAAGAGAAATTTTGTGCCTATAGCAGTCAGCTTCAGACTACATATATCCTTTCATTCTCCAGTAGGACTATTTCCCTAAGAAGTAGAGAGGTCTTTCCACTCAGCAGTTCCTATCATCATGGAGCCTGACACTTGGTATTAGGGTTAATCTTTTCCAAGGATCTATTGGAATCATTCCTCAGCATCTTGGCATACCTAACTTTGGGTCACTTTTAAGATGACTCTGGTTCAAAGCCTGCCCCTCCAGAATGCTGAAGAGGAGCCTGACACCACCTGAGACATGAAGGTTCTCTTTCCTGGCCTGCAGTGACCCCAGGATACTCTCAAACCTCACCAAACTTCTAACTCACCAAGCTTCTAACTCAAAGGCTGAGCTCTGAGAAGACATAATTGCCCCTGAATACCTGAATGCCACCCACTAAGTTGGGAAAACCCAATCATAATCATTTGAAGGGGTCTAGCATGGAGCCAAGAACAGAATCAATATTCATTTCTTTCCACTGATAAAGAAATGACAAATGAAGTTGTCTGGCAGCCTTTGAACTTGAGCAACACTGATTTATTGGACGTTTGGCAGGTGGACCCAAATCCCCAGACCTGACTTCTTTCCCCTGCTTTCCCTTGTCCTTCCTTTTCCCCACCACTCCTGGCAAAGGAGAGTGTGAGCTCTCCCTGTAGATATTTCCAATAGCACTGGGGCCTTAACTGAGGCTGAGTTGAGGTTTCTGACTCTCAGGACCCATTGAGGCCCAGGGCCAAACTCTCTGGATCAGGGTCAGATCTGAAGGAAGAAGGTCTCATCTCTGTTGCCTGTCCTCTGTAGTAGGGAAAGAAAAAGAAAAGCCAGAAGAACAACTGTACCCTCAATAAAAACCTCAGGTGGAAATTTTTAGGTCAAGTCTTACATGGCACTAGACACACTTAATATTAATGCAAATCCTGGGCTTAAAACAAGGTACTTTTCCACTTCTGTTTTTCACATAGTTCCTCTGTTTGTTCCCTTCTTTTGTGCAAAGGGAGAGGGATCTCTGTTTAGCCCCCAGATAAAGCATGTGAAGGGGTTGAGAACATGCCACCCTGAAATATGCCGCTTTAGCCTGTTGATTATTTTGAACTGAAGTCCTTTGAGAAACAGCAGGTGCAGAAAGGGCTCTGACCTCCCTCCTACCTAAAAGCAAGACATGACATTTCCCATGAGCAAGTGCTCCCTATACCAGGAAGAGAAGAACATTCTTATCACCAGAGACTGGGAGTTGATGCTGAAATGGATCTGCACGAATAGACCTACAAAGTAACCTTGATCTTCCATTAGCTCCCCCAAAGATCTTATAGTCACTGTCCCACAGCTTTCTACCCCTAGAAGCTTAAATTCCTTTTCCTTTGCCTTGTCACTTCTCCACAAATGGATGGTTCTTTGTAAAGAAGGCACATAACCTCTGAGTCCCAACCACTTCTTTGCATCTTCATTTTTCCTACAAAATATTAAAATTTTCCTATAAATAGTAAAGATATTAAAGAAAATGTGTATGCTTTTCTCCTATTAATCTGTCTTATGTCAGCTTAAATCTCAGGCCAGCCACAGAACCTAGGAGAGTACTAGAAAAAAGTATTTCCTCTTCCACATACACCTGGATTCTTCTAGAACCAGGTATAACTACCTGGATTCTCCCTGTTCCTTTTTGCATCCAAGAAGCTGAGGCAGGTGTACACCCTATGCCCCATGGCTGCTCACACATGTCCACATGGAAGCCAGCTCAGTGTCTCTCTTTTCCTCTCTCTCTGCAGGCCAGGGCAAGTGGAATTTGTGTCTGGGATTTTGTTTTGGGATTTGGCTCCAGCCGCAGTCTCCAATCGGTTTTTGCCATCGCCATGCTGTTTAATAGTGGTACTTCTCTGCCCCTTTGGTTATTGTACTTTTTGCACATACCCCATCTGTCAGCTCCTTAGAGGAGGAGGTGAGTGACTCCCTGGACACTATCAGTGATCGTCACTAACAGGAGAACATGGACAGAATGACAGAGATCACACAAATCCTCCACACTCGCACTTGTGTGCTACCCCGCAACTGTGGCAAGGGCCATTTGGCTAGTATTCATGTTTATCACATGTGGAATCTTAATGCTCAGAGAGTCAAAGTCAACTGGTGATGACCAAAGCAGCTAGTCTGTGGCAGAACAAGGCTTGGGGTCCAGGCTCCGGAAGCAGGATATACAGTGGAAAAGATGCAGGCTTTGGAGTCAGCCGGACCACTACTTGAGTAGCAGCTTCCCAGCTTCATTGCCTTCTGATTCGTAGAGGATGTGGGGAGGGTCAGCCTGACCTTGTCCCTCAGCTCCCACGTGGCTTCTCATCCCCCTCTGCTGCTGCTGCCCACAGACCCTCCCCTCCTCGCAGTGCCAGCCTCACTTCTCCCAAGAACCTTCTCTCTGGATCAGATGATGAATTCAGGATCAGCCCAAGGGAGAGGAGCTTTACAGAAATACCCATCTGGTCCCCATAAAGAGATAGGGGCGGGGAGGAGGGGTGGGGACGGGGAAGGGAGGGGCTGTGGATCTGGGATCCTCCCCATCAGCCCCTGCAGCAGGGACCCTTCCCTTTCCCCAGTCTCCATTGTTAGGCAAACAAAGTCCTTGGTTCTAGGGTGGCTTGCATGCAAATTGAATTAAGTCTCCATCTGTTAGTTTATTCATTGCCGAGTTTTGTGTTTTGTTTTGTTTTGTTTTTTTTCTTTTTTTTCCTTTTTGGACTCTCCACATTTCATACTTGCTAATGAGCAGATCAGATAGCATCAGGGGCTGTGGGCAGGAGGCAGCTCTGTTCTGCTGTGAGCCCCAGTGTGCTCTCTGACACCTCCCAGAGATACCCCTCCCCTCCTGTCCTCCCTTTGGATTCCTGCTGCTTCAGCCCTCCTAGGAAAAGTGCCCAAGCTGTTGATTCAAAATAGATATTCATTTGCATGGAATTAGCATGTTGCTCTTTTAAAGTTCAGTTCAGTTCCGCCAACAGGCCTACCATCCCAGGCCCTCTAGGATGTGGTAAGGGTGTCTGGCTTGGGGGAGGATGTGGAGCTTATACTGCAGGTGGTCCCTCAGGACAGTGGTCCCTAGAGGGCCATTCCTCAGTGGCAGCCTCTGAGCTCTGCTGTTTGCTTGCAGGAGGCCGGTTGGCACCTTTGAGGCAGGTGCCTCTGGCCTTCACCCAGGCTCTGTCAGTGTTAGAAATGCCTGCCATCAGTCCCTGTGGAACATTTGGTTGAGGGGAGAGAGTGGAGGAAGAGCCCTACAGCATCTGTGAGAATACCACAATAAGAATAATGAAAATAACAAAGCCACCATTTATCGAACTTACATTTTAATTCTAACACTTACCAAAATCTTTAAAGATAAACAGTATCATATCATATCGTTGGGACTCTTTCAAGTGCAAGTATCTGAAAACGTGTCCAATAGACTAACAAAAAAGGGGCGAGGAGGGAATGTTGTTTTATGTAACTAAAAAAAATCCAAATCCAGGGTTTTAGGTGTCAGGCCCTTCTAGATTGAACAGCTCAAATGATGTCATCTGGACTTGGTCTGTCTCCCTCTCTCAGCTCTGCTTTCCCCGGTTTGGAATCACTCCGAGGCAGCGTTCCTCAGTTTGGTAGCTTCCAACAGCTCCGGACTTAGGCTGAGGAGTAAATGAGAAACCTTCTCTTTCTCAATGGTTTGAATTCACGTCGGACGCCGGGTTTTTATTGGCAGAGATTAAGTCACATGATCACCTGTGAGGCAATCACTGTAGCAGGAGGCGCAATGCCTAGTAGCCTGTGCCGCATGGGCGTGCCTGGAGGGAACCCTTGTGGCATCAGTGCCCCCTACCCTTTCAAAATTCCAGGCCTGTGTCAGGGCAGGGGATTCTCACAAGAAAATTGGGTTCCTGTTTATAGAAGAAAGAGGAATGAACACTGGGTGGCAAAAACAATAAACAGCCATTGCAGATACCATGCCCCTTTATAGAGGAAGAAAAATGCTCAGAGGGTCCATCATTTTCCTGGGGGTCACGTAGCTAGTAAACTGCTGGTATTCAAACCTAGAGTTGATTATCTCCAAGCCACATGCTGCATGTCATCTTTACTCCTACACTGAGTTTCAAGAGGGAAGGAGAAGTATATACAACAGAAAAACTGAGCTGATGTAATGGAGAGCGAACGGGCTTCCCAAATGCCCGGATGTACTGCAAAAACGTCATGGGAGAAGAGGAGAAAGTGCTTAATCCGTTGGATAGGACCACCTCATGATGGAAGTCATTTTGTATTCTAGAGCAAGAAGGGATCTCAGGAGATTTCAGGTCATTGGAGCCTACATGAACCACATGGCACAGTTCCTTCACATTCCTCCCTATGTGCCCCTTGGTGGGTACCGGAGACCACACGTTCTCTGCCTTGAAGAGGGGCATGTGTGTCTGTTAATCTACGAGAAAAAAAAAAAAAATAGGGAATTGACTTTTACAATCTTCTGTGCTTCTCTTATTTTCTTGGCCACTAATTTCCCATAAATATCCCCAATACTGTTAATGTCCAGGGCTGCCTTCGCTGAGTAATTCACAGTGGGAGCTGATACTCCTTCAACCCTGTCTCTGCTGTATTCCCCCGTGCATTTCTCAGGATTCTTTGATGGCAGGCAACAGAAACCTCCTCCGGGTAATTTAAATCAAAGGGTCTGGGGTAGTTACAGAACCCAGAGAAAAATCTGAGCAAATAGGCTGCAGGAAGGACAGAAAGCAAGACCACTCCAGGGATATAAGAGGTTATGAGCTGGGCACCCAGATGAGCAGGCAAATTATATTGGATTTAACCTGCTCTCTCTCCTTATCAAGACTTGCCTCTCTGTGCAAGGTTTTGTCTGCCTAGGGAAAGGTGATTTTTTCTTTGCTCAAAGATTCCTCAATTCCCTTAGCTGTGTGCCTTTTGTAGGTATCACAAAGGCTAGCAGTTGGGCCTGGAAGTAATAAACAACCTTCTCAGGTTGCTGCCATCAAAATATATCAGCTCCAACCATTTTTGACCTTGTATAATTCTACTCACAGTTCATATTCCGAGAGATTGGCTAGCCGCCACGTTGTGGTTAGTCTGTGCTGGGTCACCCTCCATCCCTGGTCCAAGTCTTCTGTAGTTGCTGCCAGGGCTCCTTGCTTCTGGTGGGGGTCCTGTCATGACCAAAGGCATGCAACTTCTGGGGGCAGTGGGACACAGGCTTAACCCTTATTAGGCTGGGTCCCTGGGGGGCTGCTGGTGGCAAAAGATCCAACCTGGTTTCAGCTTTGATCCTTCAAGCATTGACGGAGCGCCTCCTTCCATGCAGTGGGACATCAGTGGATTTGTCCACCTTTCAAAAAACTATTTGGTGCCACCCAGGGTCTGGAGGTTTCACAAGGAAGGAATGTGAACAGATGGCATAAGTTGGGCAATAAGGTGGCGAGGGTGTAGAAGGGCCATGGGGAAAGAGTAAGCAGGAGTCAAGTGAAAGGGATTTGCGTACTTTCAAAGGCTGCTAGGTAACTGTAGTCAGTTCTCCAGTGGGTCAGCGGCTTCCCACTGCACTGGAAGAACCTCTTGTCATGGCTGTGAGGGAGCCCAGGGCCCACAATTGCAGGTACTTGCCTCTGGGAGGAGCACAAGACACACTGTTGAGAATGTTAAAAAAAAAAAAAAAAGGAACAAACATAGCATCTCTATTTTTATTTGATTTTTCAAGTAAATAATAATCATAATTTAAATTAAAATCTATTATTAACCTAAGCTTAAATTTACTTAAGTACATTTTATTAATTAAAAGAAAGAGAGAGAGAGAGATTGGTGAGCTTGAACCCTTGACAGACATTCTTCTGGAGAAGGTACAGGATCAGGAGTCAGGGGATGGAGTGGGAGGAGGCAGCGCCCAAAGGAAAAGTGGCATTCTTTGTCAAAAGAAGGGACAACATTGCTGTGCAAACAAAACCAACAGGTATCCACCTCACCCCACAAGCTGAGTAGGAACCAAGTGTTCTCCCTTACTTAATCTGGCCATGTTACCAAACCCCAGAAGCAATCATGCACATTGAATTCCTTGTGGATGGCGCCCCCTGGAGTTGTGCAGTGGAGAACACTTATCTCTTCCCTCCCTATTTCCTGCCTTACCTGTCTTTCCAGATAGAATATACACAGGGCTGCGGTTGATATATGTCAGTTCTTTTGCTGTTGGGTCAGGTAGATCTCTCAGCCCAGCATGATGTGGGAGAATCCCCATTTATGACTCTTCCTGTCTTTTTCTTTCTTATCACCCAAGGAAAGGAAGCCTAGGTCTTCAGAATGAGTTGGCCCCACTTGGATGATCCCTTCCACCCCCCTCTTTTAAATTCCCTAATCTGTATCCCACATTCCTCCCTCTGAAAACCACCCCTGCCCTACTGGAGGAAGCTGTCGGCTCCTCCTTTGCTTCTGTGTCTTGCAAACTTAGAGCCTTTACTTGAATAGAATGCTAATGAAGGTTTTTCTCTAGTTGTAAGAAGAATGGAAATGGTGAGTGCTCTAATTTCAGTTCATTGTTCTAGACTGATTTCCTTACTAGTTATGTTAGAAACAAACACCCTAAAGTGTTATTTTTCCCCCCGGCTGACCTCACCTGAGAAAAGCAGAACCTTCTTTCTATGTGTCTTTGACCTTGGTTCCTTTAAAAAAAAAAAAAAATTACCTGTGAATTACTGTGCTAAGCAGCTTTGACCCCTTCCTGAGCCTGGCTTACATTGTAAGAGCCATCCCATTAGCCCTGAGTAGCTGTGCCTGAGCCATCTGGGAAGGCAGAAACCAGGTCCTATTAGATTCCTTCCAATCCTCAAATCTTTTCTGATAGAAGCAGGCAGGGGTTGGTCTCAGTTCATCACTACACATTTTTTGTTTTGTTTAATTCTGGTCCACCCTACTCCTGATTCTCCCAACTACTAACCTTGCTATTCATTTCTGTTTCTGCCCCTAGCTTGACCCTTAGACTTACCTCATGGCACCGCTTTTGTACCTACTTCCTTGCTGTCTCATCACAACTTTCGGCTGTTCTCTTCCACTTGGCCTGCTGCTGCTGGACCAGATATAATTGTGGGTATTTTGTCACATTAGGGAGCTGTCTAGAAAGCAGGGAGAAGTGAAACAAAGGACAGGTATGTTGTGATGAAAGCCAGTTTCATGGAAATGTGAGTTTCCTGAGGGAGAGCCATAGCAGGGGCACCCCTGCTCTTGACCAGATTGATGGTTCAGTGGAATGGGAGAGAAGGGCTAGTGCTGGAAGCAGGCAGAACCATGAAAGTCGATTTCAGTGCACAAAGCAGGCTATGCCTGACCAAGTCTAAGGAGCAAGATCACCCATATGCTGGCCACCTAACTATTCAACCTCCCCTACAACATTGGACCCAGCAAGAAGAGCCCCAGGCTGGGTGGGAAGGAGCTGAAGTACCAGGCAAGGGCCGACCCAGATGAGACGGTAGGCGGCCGGCCAGTGTGTATTAACTATAGGAATTTGGGCAAGTGACTTAACCCCTCTGAGACTCACTCTTTTCCATCTGCAGAATGAGGGTCTTGATAGAATCTACCACATGTGGTTACTCTGAGGCTTACTTAACATAACTTATAGTTCTGTGCCTGGTACATAGTGAGTACTCAGAAAAAAGAAAAAAAAAAGACAACCACTCTGATCTTTCCTGGCCTTATTCCTTTCCTCTCTTCCAGCTTATATATTTCCAAGTTGAGAGGAGGGGGTATGATTAAGGCAGGAAATGAGAAACAAATTAAATCTTTTTAGCGTATCTTTAACCTGAAGTTTTTGTTTTTGATTCAAGGAAACATGAAAAGAAAGGGGGCTTCTTTGCGATTCTAGCTTTTGTTTTTTTTTTTTCACTCCAAGAGGAAACCATCACAAAGACTCCTGGCAGCTAGAGCACGGAGCCAGCGAGCCTGGACCAGAGGGATGGTGCTGCCTGCTCCCTGCAGCAGGAACCGGCCACAGAGACAGATCTCATTAATGCTAATGGCCTTTGTGCAGCTAATTAGTACCATATCACACTCAATATTTACCCTTGTCTGCCTACAAAGTTCCACTTTCTCCTTGGGAAGCAAGCTGTTTCTCTACCCGACTCATGGCAAGGAAAACCCCTGACACCAGCAACACTTCATCTCTGCCTGCATGTGCAGGCTGGAAGATAGAGGTGGGGGCCGCCACCCAGGGGCCTGGGGAGAAAGAACAGAGGGAGCTCCTGATTCCCATTCCAGTCCTGGGTGGAGCACCAGGCAGCTGGAGTCCTTGCCCACCAAGGGCACCATTTTCATGATTCAGCCAAGCAGCTGTCAGCCCCAAGTGTCCTCTCCACAACTGCCCTGTGCTGGCAGCACAGAGATGAATAAGGTGTGGCCTCTGCTGGGGGGGGGGGGGGTGTGGATGTGACTGACTCGCTGCCCTGTGATAATGAACCAGCCCAGCGCAGAGCTGGGTGTAGGGGAAGGAACACTGAGGCCGGACCAGCCAAGTCAAGAAGGGCTTCACAGAGGAGGAATCACAGAGCCATCAAAGCACCAGGAACCCTGAGCAACAGCCTCATCTGCACTAGAGAAATTTGGCTCCCTTAGCCTCCCTCCCCCTCCTCTGAAGCAACAGACCTGGAATCTGAGGGAGGATCACGGTTCTGAGTCCCGGTCCTGGGTGGAGGGCTGCGGGCAGAGATGCTGCCTCTGGACGCTGGGTTTTGGAGACAGCAGGCTCATGATGGCTCCATTAGGAGGCACGGGGGCCGCTTCCCTTAGAGACCCTCGGCTGGCCCCCAACTTGCCACCTAACCACAGTTAGCTCCAATGCTAACTGTACAGATGACTGTGAGCCGGTAGTTTCTCAGCGTACCCCAAGCGATGTGCCATGACTGAATTTTGCTTCCCCCAGCAAAATCAGATGTTGAAACCCAGTCCCCATTGTGATAGTATTAGGAGGTGGGATCTTTGGGAGGTAATTAAGTCATGAGGGTGGAGTCCTCACGAATGGGAAAGTGCTTTTATGAAAGGAGCCCCAGAGATGTCCCTCACCCTCTTCCTACTGCATGAGGACACAGGAGCAGGCAGCAGTCTGCAACCTAGAAGAGAGCCCTCACCAGAACCCAACCCTGCCGGCAGTCTGACCTCACACTTATAGCTTCCAACCATGAGAAATAAATTTCTGTTGTTTATAGGCCACTCTGTCTGTGGTGCTTTGGCACAGCAGCCCAGACTAAGACAAGATGCTGGCTCAAAACAAACCCTTCCACCCTGTGAAGTGGTTGCCTGGACAGTGCCCACCCCTGAAATGCATAGGAATCCCTGACCTGCCACCAGCCATGACCAAACATAAAGTGAGCCTGGTCCATGCAGAGCACCGGAGAGAGCCTGCCCCCCACCCCTGCCCCCCAGGGAGCTTAGGAGGGCTGGCTGGCCCCTGCTTCAGAGCAGGGCGGAGACTGGAGGAGGACCTCTTGCTTGCAGGTGGCCTCTCATCAAACCCCGGGAGCTGCCCACACCCCGAGACACACACACACACACACACACACACACACACACACACACATCCACGCACCGCAGCACCTTCCTACAGCTCTGTTCACCAGAGCACCACTGAAAGCCATGTGGGAGGGTTTGTCCAGCAAAGCCCTGCACATGCGCTCCCTGACATCCATTCTCTTGGGGCTAGGGGATTGCAGAGCAAGCTGCAGCATCCGAGAAGGACCCAGTGTGGCCACTATCTTATGTGTCCTGCTGTAGCCGAGTCTATGCAAGGACAGTACAGGAGGAGGGTGGCTCTGGCTTGTCCCCAGCAGAACATCTTCAGTGTTCAGAGGCTAGAGCTTGCCCACAGCATTGAGTTAGACTACAGAAGAACTGGCTTCTGAGCAGGCACGCCAACCATGCAGGCAGCTCCAAGACGGGCTGTACTTCTGGTCTCTGCTTCCTGGAAGCTGCTTCCATGTGATGGCAACAGCTTTCCATCTCCTTTCCACTCATTCTCTCCCCAGCAGAACCTGAGGGCATTGTTTCAGGACAAAACTAGACAGTCAAGACAGAAACGGCTCTGGTGCCAGTGCAGATTCTGCCCCAGTAAGACCTAACCTATCACCACTGACCCAGCCTGCAGTATATCCAGACTTATGGCTGCCAAACACTAAGGCCTGGCCAGTCTTGATCTGGAGATGGTTCCCCTACATAGAATTGCTCCCCCACCCCACACATGCGCACACGCGGGCACGGGTGCATATACGCACATGGACACGTGGCCTCCCAGGAAAATGCCCCAGCTGCTCAGAAAAGGGAAATGCACATATTTTTCAAATGTCAGACCCAGGAAGAAATCTAAAAGCCATCTAGCTTAGCATCCTCTTGACAGATGGTTAGAAATGAGACCCTAAGGGGAGAATTGCCCTGCCTAAAGTTGTCCAGCATTGTCAGCAGGACACCCTGGCTTCCTAACTCCTAGGACAGTGGTTTTCCTAGACCATCAGCTGCACCCTGGCCTGTATTGTCAGTGACCACAGTGTGTGCTCCTGCTGATTCCTCCCTCTGCTGCAGAGCTGGTCAGAAGCTGACACCGAGAGGAGGGGTTTCAAGCATTAGCCTCCATATGAAGTGGCAGGGCTGTGTGTGATGTGATGGTTGGGAGCTCAACTCTGACAGCTGCCCACCCAGGTCTGAACCCCAGTTCAACGACTGAGGAATGAAGGATGAATGAAGGATGAATCACTTTCATCCTCCGCTAAATGTAATAATAAAACAACCTACCTCATAAATTGTTATGCAGGTTAAATGAGTTAATATAGGTTAAAGAAACTGGTACAAAGCAAGTGCTATATGAATTTAGGCTCATATTATTAATGTTGGAGTATTTATTATAAATGCATATCACAGACCCCATCCCTAGAGAATCTGATTCAGTATATCTGCATTGAGAACCAGTAACCTGCCTTTCAGCAAAATTCCTTGTGGGGTGTGTGTGTGTGTGTGTGTGTGTGTTGGGGATGAGGGGAGAGTGATCTAAGGACCATATTTAGAGAAACTCAGCTTTCAAGGTTGAGGAACTGTGCATTAACTCCACTCTGGTCTGTAAAAGGGCTTTGATGACCTTATGAGCCCTTTTGTATGAATGCCTAGATCCATATTTCTCCAAGTTTGCTCTTTCTTGGGATGGCCTGCTAAAAGATTCATCCTCACATCGCACCTGTCACCTGCTGCTAACAATACTTGGGCTTAGGACACAGATTTTCCACAGCTCCCCTCCTAGATGGTCTGCAGGTTCCCTGCCATTCAAGAGTTACTGACAAAGAACAGGTTTCCCAGGTGGCGCAGCCCAGAATGTTGGAATGCTGACCACTTCAGGTCCCAGGGACTGAGACTGCCATGGAGGGGGCCCGGGCCGCCCTTCACTTCCCTCCACCTCACCCACTCAGGGCTGCCTCTCCACTGATCTTGGTCCCAGCCTGGGTGGCATTTCCATGGCGGCACCTCATTTTCTGCCAAGAACAGAGCTGACCTCTCTGACCCACTGGCTCTCTGCCCAGCTCAGCAATAGGCAGCATCCACGAAGATGGCTTTGCCCTTTTCCCTCCAGGACCGAGAGGCTGTGCCAAGGAGGGAGGAAGGGGACCAAGGCACCAATGAGGGGGCTACGGTGACCATGCTTGGGAGCAGCCAGGAAGACAGTCCCCATCCCAGACAGCCCCTCCCACCCCTGCCCGGACCTCTGTATACACCTGCAAAGATAATCCAGTTACCAGGCATGCAGACCAGAGAGATAACCTGATTTAGAAGCTGAAACCCTTTGAGCTGAGGAGGGAGGCTATGGTGCAGGAATTCAGGGACAGCAGACAGAGAAAAGGGGCGTTGGGTGGAGAAGTGGTAGACATTTGCCTGGAAAGGATGACTCTGGGATCTGGGTGTGGAGACCCTCAATCAATCCAGGGGCTCAGCCCTTTGTGAATTCACTTTTTTCTAGAGAGTTCAGATAGCCATCATCTGGCTTATACAGCCATCCAGGGAGGAGATATGCTGAGAAACCTCTAACGTGTCAAGGAGGAAGGAAACCTTTTCTGAGGCTTAATTTGAGTCATTGATTACCAACTACCCTTGGAACAAGTTATTTCAGTGTGATCTGTCATCTGTGAAAGCTGGGGGCAGGGCTGCTGTGGGGACTGCTGGGGAGGAGGGCTGCGGAGGTGCTCCCGGTCAAGATCGGAGACCTGGGGACAATTCCCCCTCCTTCTCCTTCACACTGAGAGCCAGTGCCCCAGGGCAACATGTGGGAGGGCCATCCTCCCTCCACCTAGCTATGGTCTGGGCCTCCTCTCTGCCTTTCTTACATCCCCATGTCCCAGGAGCACCCCTGTAGTCTCCTTCCACTCCCCTTCATCTTTGGAGGGAACACTCTATGGACAGCAGACTGTCTGGCCTCTGAAAAGGAAAGGAAGAGACTAAGGATCTCAGAAAGCAGCCCCCTTCATTTATCTCTGTCTCTTCTCCTGGCGTAGGGAAATTCTTCTCTGCAAATCATTTATCTTTTTTATAACCTGCCTATTCTATGTCAAATGAATGCAAGACTTTGAAGAAGCTGAGGCCAGACCCAGAGTAGTTCCTCCCATGTGTCAGGCTAGATTTGTAGACTGGAGGACAGAGCAGGGACCCGCCCACACCGCAGATGCCAGCTCCACCAGAAATGCCAGATCCGCTGTGGGACAGCTGTACTCCGCCCCTCAAAACAGCTGCCTCCTGGAAGCACCCGCATTAACTAGGCAGCATCGAAGCCAGCGGTGAAAGAGTTAATGCACAGCACACTGCTACCCATCTCCCTCCCTTCTCCCATTGGACCCAGATGAATAACCAGTCAGTAAGATGACCCCAATGGAAGAAGTCCAGAATTATCCACTCTGATCCCTGGGGTGTTTCCACTCTTCTCAGAACAAATCAGATCACTCAGAGTGAAGGTGGGGCTGGGGAGGGAGGCCAGGGAAGCCAGCTCCCAAGGCTTCACAAGCTGGGCAGGGATCAGCCCAGGGCAGAATCCCCCACCCCAGGAGTTTGATGGAAGAGAGTGCTCTGACCCCACCTGGCCCCCGTTGGTCTAGAATCTCTGCATCTTTTCCCTGAGAATTTGTTAACTTGCCAGAGAAGTTATAACTTGGCTTTCTCTAGCTCAGTAAGACAATGAGGAGCCTCCTCGCATTTACCTTAACCATCCCAGAGGAGAGGAATTAACCAGGAGGAAGGTAAGGATTGACAACGCACCAAAAAAATGCTGAACCCATACTAACCCAGGGTCTGACAGGAACCAGAGACCTCCGGCCTCTCCCTCCACAGGAGGACTCACTTAGCTGGTCTCAACTGTCTGCTGTCTCCTCTCTCTGCCCTCTCCCTGCCCCCAGCTCCTGCCCAGTGGGCCTCCGCCAGCACCCCACAGGGTCTGCTGCCTGAGGCTTTGTGCTCTTGAAAAGGCCTGCAGATTTATAGGCCTCAGCTGCAGCCTCTACCCCTACCCTTTCACCCCCTCGAAGCCACGAACCACCCTCCTGAATCCCTGTCTCCTGGCTACACCCAGGGGACTCCTTCTTCAGGCAGGAGTGTAGCCTTCTTGGGGCCATATGTGTGACCTACTAGTAGCTCAGGGGACACAGAAATGTCCATTTTATTATAGCCCTCAGCTGTCTTTCTAGAATATTCTGCTCTGTATTAGTCCTTAGGCTAAACCTGCACTCAGGAAACCCCACCTCCCCACATCAATTCAGCCAGTGTCGCCAATCCAGGGACAATATAAGCAAAGTCAAAGTTGTGGAGATGTGGACAAGTTTTTTGTGTGGAGAGAGACAACGGCTGGAGGTGGAAATGTGGTATCATGAAAAGAGCCTCAGACTTGCACTCAGAGTCTTGGCTCCTGGCCCTTGGATCATTAACTAGGCATGGGTGTCAAGCCAGAGGCACACTTGTCTTGAGCTAGGTGAAGGGTGGGTTATGCCACTAACTGCTGAAGTCTCTCAGAGGATGAGTTAAAGAGCTGCCTCGGAAGCTAGAGGCATCCTCCACATAATCATTGAAGAGTAATGGGTTTAGAAGGCAAGGTGAGAATGGGCTAGGGAATGAGAGAGCCACAAGGCAAGCCAGGAACTGGGAGCTGGAAGCAAGCCAAGGAAGCAGTGGTATACCTATGAGGCCCCAAGTCTCAAGAGGTCCAGCAGGAGGGTGGGTCCAGGGGAAGAGCTTGGTGGGTGCTGAGCCAGACCAAGGTCAGGAATGAGAGTGCCCAGTAGGGCACTCCTCCCATTGAGTCTGGCCAAGTCCTACCTGGGCTATCTGAGCTGAGTGTGTGATTCAGCTCTTAGCTCCACTGGAGGGCAGAGCAGTGGGGCATCATAGAAAGACCACACGGTCCCCAGCCACCCTTAATGGCTGAGCAGGTTGTTGAAGCTCTTTGAGCCCCAGGTGACTCATCTGCAAAATGTCTCTAATGGCACTTGGCCTCTGATCCTAGATGTTGTGCCCCTCAGATCATCTTCAGCACCCAGTGGTAGTTCCCTTGTCTAGATTACCACTATCATATAATTTATTTTGTGTCATATCCTGAGCAATATGAATAATGTCATGAGAACAATGCCCATTTCTCGGGGTAACCATTCATTACCTGAGGCCTGGAGCTATGTTCAATCCCAGCTCCAAATTCCCCTGCCCCCAAGCCCGTCAGCTCTCTGTGCATCTACCTCAGCCCTTCCTCTCTGGGCCCAGCCTGAGCCCAGCAGGGGATGCAGCAGTGAGAATGAGGGGAAGGCAGGGGGAGGCAGGAGCACCAGGATGTCTTAGGATCATTCACGTGAATATCTGCTTAGATGCTGAGGGCAAAAAGATTAGTGTGACAATCTCCTCCTGAGAAGATAGTAGCCAGACATCAGTAACACCTTAAAGACTGGATACTTACTGTAGGTTTGGAGGAAAGTAAGTAATGTGTCAATTTAGGAATCACAGATATGAGAGCAAGAGATGAGACAAAATCTCTGTCTTTGTCACACAGCCAACCCCAATTCTGGCTCATATTTCGGGCTGGGCCCCTATAGGAAAGTGGAGCTCATCGGGCACAGACAGTGGGCCTGATCTGGGGGCCAGCCTTGCCAGGACAGGGAGGAAGGCAGGAGCTGACCTGTCCATCTGTACCTCCAAGAAGGGACAGCTGCAAGGGCAGCCAGTGGGTTCTGGCAGAGGGAAAGAAGCCTTTGCTGGGCAGCCAGGGTAGCTAAAAGTACTTCAATTGAAAGAAAAATGTCCTTATCCACCTAACTATTTTTTAGGACCAGCAGAGAAATTGACAGTGTTGATTCATTTAGCTCAGCAGTATTCAGGTCAAAATCAATCTTGTCAAAAATCCATCACCCACACTCAATAAGTCAGAAAAGGGATACAGGCTCCCCGGGAATCAATCACACCCCAACAGGGAACAGCTGAAAACAGATCTATCATGGCCTCTGATGGAGGCTTCCATTACTCAATGTGGTGTTTCCTGAATGCACCCTGGGGACCCCCCCCCCCAAGGTCATGAGCACCAGCCAAACCCCTAGCAGCAGCCAGAAGTAAGACAGCCCAAGAGCAGGTGGTCAATTTCTCTACAGCCAGAGAGAAGTTTCTAGAACTTCAGTGCAGATTTATATATGCTTACTTTTCACAGGATCAATACTTAGCTGGCTGGCATTGCCCTACAGAAGTCATTTCATCCCTTCCTCAACTTCAGGAATCACTGTCACTTATTGCTCATATCCTCAAATCTGTATGGCTGCCTTACATCCGTAGGAAAGGGAAAAAATAACAGCCTAGCAGTTCTCTGCTGTACAGAGGTCAAGAAAAGCAGAGTGGCCTCTGCAGAGCTCCCCTGATCTTGGGACCTCCCACAAAACATTCGGAAGGCAAGACTTGCCACCCTCTGTGTTCCCGGGTCAGAAGCCAGCATCCTCCAAGACTGGCATTATGGCAACGGTGACTCCCCCAGAGTCAAAGGAAGCATATGAGTAGGCCCACAGAAAGTTCCTTGAGAGCCAGAGGGTGGACAGGAGTGGGTCCCATTTGTACCGTTCACTGGTTGTGTGTGCTTGAGCTAGTTCTTAACCTTTAGCATATCTCACTTTTCTCATATATAAAAATGAAAATCGTAATAGTGGACATGTCTCGGGATGATTGAAGATTCAGTGAGACAGTGTTTGGAGAACTGGCCTACAGGGAGCTGTCAAGAGGTGAAAACTTGTCAGACAAAGGTCCCTTCCAGCACTGAGCCTTTTCTTCCACTCCCATCTCCCCCCCCCCCCCCCCGCCCAACAACTTCTAGAAAGGATTCACGTGATTCATTTATTCACTCAGGAAATATTTATTGACCATTGATTATTCTACACCTGTTGTAAATGCTGGACAGACGGTATACACATGAAGGGTCAGATAACCGATAGTCAAATGAGATAATCACAAATAATAATAAAAGGCCCAAAGATAAGACAGAGGGGGAAAACAAGAGTAGCTGAGTTGGCATGGAGACTATTTAAGTTTGATTCACAGAAATCCTCCATGAAGGGGGACCTCCATGAGTGGAACCCCAAATGGAACAGAGGACTCGACCACATGGCAGTCTGGAAGGAGGAGTTTCTGAGCAGTGAGAACGTGGAGGGCTGACAGGGACTGCGGGGAGGAACAGCACGGAGAGGCAGGTGGAATGGAGGAGGCACCCCAGGGCTGGGGCTTTAATCTAGTCCCTGCCTAGGGAAGAAAGACGGACCTGCCCCAGGAGCTCACTGCAGGAAACAAAGGGCAATTCCAGAGGGGTCCCAGGCAGGACACAGGGCTGAGGGGCACTGCCCCTCCCTATCCCCACCCCCATGCACCTGCTTCAAGAATGATGAGAGAACCAGTCAAGGGAGCTGTGAGGAAACAGGTAATGATCTCAATTTCACAGCTGGGTGGGTTGGGGCCATGCTGAGGGAGTTAGTTTCTGGGACACCAAAGAAGCTCCAACTTCTCTGTCTTTCTATCTGGTTCATCCAGTCAGGTGGTCAGGATGAGTCCAGCCTGAGAATCCAGGCTCTAGTGCTCACACCCCAGGCCCCCTTACTGCACGGTGCCTGCACCTCCTCACATGTCCTGGCTCCCAGCCCATGTCTCGGGCTCCCAGGCACACAGGATCACCACGATGGCCCCTTTCTAAGACACATATAATATTCATAACGGTAGCTGCCATTTATGGGGTGCTTCCTTGGGGCTAGACTCAGACTCTCTCTATTAGTCTTAATATCAACCTTGGGAGGTGAGCGCTGTTATTCCCATTTCACAGATGAAGAAACTGGGATTCAGAAAGGTTAATTTGACGCTTTACAGCTAAGGAGCAAAAGGGCCAGGATTCCAACCAGCTATGTCTGACTGCAAATTTCATACTCTAAATTATTTCTGTTAATTCTGAGGGAAACTAATCACCACGGGCTGCCTACAGCAATTGCTGAGGGGAAGGGAGAAATGACCCACAGTTCCCTCAGCAGAGGGCAAATGGATGGTATGCTCTGTAGGAATGAATGTGCCTAGAGCCTCACACTGGGGCACCCAGTTGTAGAAGCACTGTTAGATGATGCCTCCCCTCCCCTTAGAAGCTGTACTAGTCCTCCTTCTCCCAAGGCAGACTCTGCTGTCTAGCTGGGCATGAGAAAGTCTTCCAAGGCCCGCTATCAAGTAGACTGTCCCTTACGCTTCCCACAAACATAGGCAAAACTATTGGGGAGCAAAATAGAACA
>ML108579.1:58465-70402 GCA_003697995.1 Taxidea taxus jeffersonii | reverse complement strand
CCAGGCACCCCTAAAAACTCTTAAAAAAGACATCACTTCTTCATCTCTTCAAAACTTACACATCAGACTGGTTTTGTTCATATAAAGCTTTCATCTCCTCCAGAACTTGCCTGAGTCCATCCTCCTAGAATATAAAAAATGATATTGATACACAACTATTAATTCTTCCACCAAGTCTATAGCAATGTTTGATCTACACTGTGTTTATCTTTGATTTTGATATCTTATCAAAAAGCAATACCTATGGGAATGGATATAACAAGTGTTGGTGAAGATAAGGAGAAACTAGAACACTTATACATTGTAGATAGGAATATAAAATGATGCAGCCCTATGAAAAACATTCTGATGGTTCCTCAAAATGTTTAACATAGAATTATCATATTATCTAGCAATTCCACTCTTAGGTATATACTCAAGAAACTTGAAACCATGTTCATTCAAAAACTTTGTACATAAATGTTCAGAGCAGCATTATTTATGGCAGCCCCAAAGTAAAAACACCCAAACATCTATCAACTGATGAACTAATAAATCAAATATGGTATATCTATTCAATGGAATATTATTGAGGCATAAAAAGGAATGTAGTACTGCATGCATCAACATGCATTGAACTCTGGGAACATTATCCTCAGTGAAATAAGCCAAACACAAAATGTTAAATATTGTGTGATTCCACTTACCTGAAATATCTAAAATAATAGGCAAATTCCTGAAGTCTAGATTAGAGGTTACTAGGGGCTGGGGGAAGAGGGAAGTGGGGAGCTATTGCTTAATGGTTACAGAGTTTCTGTCTCAGTTGATGAAAAATTTTGGACAGAGGAGTAATGGTTGATACAACGATGTGAATGTAACTGATGGCACTGAATATACACTTAAAATTGGTGAAAATGGCAGATTTTATGTTGTATATATATTCTACCACAATAAAAAGTAGAGAAAAAAGCAATAAAAGGAATGAATTACCGACAACTTATGCAATCAACAAAATTGATTAAGGAAACTCTCAAATACACTGTAGTAAGCAAAAGTAGTCAGATACCAAGGAGTACATACTGTATGATCCCTGCTGGCCTGTACAGAAAGTATGCAACTCCTAGCACACTGAATCCAGACACCTCCCCCCACCAAAAAAGACAAATATAATCTGTAGTCATGGAAAGTCTATCAGTGGTTGCCCACAGCTGCAGGTAGTAAGTCACTACAAAAGGGGAAAAGGGAACCCTTGGGGTAACAGAAATCTTGATGTGGCACTGGTTATAAGGATGTATATACATTTGTAAAAAGTGCTAAGGCATGACAAAAATAAGTAAATAAATAACTTTAATGAAAACAGATCTTAAAAAATTACTACAAGGGTAGTAATAATGCCTTCTGCTCAGGTCATGATCCCAGGGTCCTGGGATTGAGTCCTGCATTGGGCTCTTTGCTCAGTGGGGAGTCTGCTTCTCTCTCTCCTTCTGCCCCTCCCCCTGCTTGTGTACTCTCTTTCTCAAATAAATAATAAATAATAAAATCTTTTTTTTAAAGATTTTATTTCATTTTATTTTTTTTTAAGATTTTATTTATTTATTTGACAGAGAGAGATCACAAGTAGACAGAGAGGCAGGCAGAGAGGGGGAAGCAGGCTCCTCGCTGAGCAGAGAGCCTGACTCAGGGCTCGATCCCAGGACCCTGAGATCATGACCTGAGCTGAAGGCAGAGGCTTAACCCACTGAGCCACCCAGGTGCCCCTAAATAATAACATCTTAAAGAAAAGATTAAATGAAAAATGAAAAAATGAACACTTTTGGTTTGCAACAAGAGAAGGAACAAAGGAGTTTCTCTACTATCCACCTTGGGGCAAACTTCTAAAAATTTTCCTTTGGAAGAATAAAAATATTAAAATTCTAAAATTCATAAATATTACATAGTAGGTCTGTCAGCAATCCAAAGATAAGTGACCCAACTACTTTTAAGACCAAAATGTATGCAGTAACAAAAACATTTTGGGACTATTGGTATAACTACAAAATCAAGAACTTAATCCTCTTCAAACATAAGAAAATATATAAGTCCCAATTAAAAAAAACATAAGCATGATTTCTATCTTCCTTTTCTTCAAGTAGTTAAAAAGAGATCATGGAAAAGTCTGATCTATTAGAATTCAGTTTAATATTCCTTTTATCAGCAAATAATATTTTAAGAAATAGCTGAAACTCCTGTATGATTAATAGATCTACAGGCATACAAAAGAGATGTGTGAGGAGTGCCTGGGTGGCTCAGTGGGTTAAGCCTCTGCCTTCGGCTTGGGATATGGTCTCAGGGTCCTGGGATTAAGCCAGGCGTTGGGCTCTCTGCTCAGCGGGGAGCCTGCTTCTCCCCACACCCCACCCTCTATCTGCCTGCCTATCTGCCTACTTGTGATCTCTGTCAAATAAATAAATAAAATCTTAAAAAAAAAAGACCTGTGAAATTTTATAAAAATACCTGGGTGGTTCAGTCAGGTAAGCATCTGCCTTCAGCTCAGGTCATGATCCTGGAGTCCCAGGATTGAGTCCCACATTGGGCTCCCCACTCAGCAGGGAGTCTGCTTCTCCCTTGCCTTCTGCCCCTGCTCTCTGCTTGTGTTTTATCTCTCTCAAATAAATAAAATCTTTAAAAATAAAAAATACACACGTGCTGGGACCCCTAGGTGGCTCAGTTGGTTAAGTGTCTGCCTTTGGCTCAGGTCATGATTCCAGGATCCTGGGATCGAGCTCTAGGTGGGGCTCCCTGTTCAATGGGGAGTCTGCTTCTCTCTCTCCCTTTCCCTCTGCCCCTACCCTCTGCTCGTGTTGTCTCTCAAATAAATGAATAAAATCTTAAATAAATAAAAATATATACATGCTTTCAGATTTAGATTTATCTGTAGTAAAAATTGCACTGTTTTGTATTCCCACCTCAGGCGGGGAGCCCAAGATAATTTTCCTAAAAGCTCACTTAAACTATTACCAGTTCTGCATATAGAAAGTGGACAATTATTTCAATTTGCTGAATACAGCACCTAACCTTGAGAGATCCTGGAATGAATAAGGCAGAGTCCTGCTCTAGACCTACTGACTATCATCTTCCTGGGAGGAATGATTCTTGAAAGGTCCTGTGGGCTACGGGCCTTTCAGCCCTCAGATCAGTTAGATGGATTGGCCTGTCCCTGCTTGGCTGTGTCAAAAAGTGGCCAACCTCCTCAGGCTGAGTCTTCCAGGCTGCTGAGTCACTTGGCTAGCAGGGGGGTTTGTCAGCA
Source organism: Taxidea taxus jeffersonii (assembly GCA_003697995.1). Lineage (NCBI taxonomy): Eukaryota > Metazoa > Chordata > Mammalia > Carnivora > Mustelidae > Taxidea > Taxidea taxus. The sequence continues at coordinate 67,137 of ML108579.1, read as the reverse complement.
GAAGGTGCACGTGCAGCAAAAGCTGCAAAAAGGTGCCCTGGCCAAACTAAGACCTAGAAGAAGGAGTGATTTTATAAGTTTTAAGTCCCTTCCCTGGACACCCCCCAAAAAGTGGTAACTTAAAATGTGAGTGAAACGGGTTGCTGGTTGGACTCAAGGTCTGCAGAGCCAGTCGCAAGGCTGTTGTGGCCAGTTCCTTTTGGACAAGTGTCTCTTTGGGCTTGTCTCCTCATATGCCTAGTTATCTGAATGCAGCATGGAGTCCTATATTACAGCCTGCACCCCTTGGCATTCTAGCATCTCTGCTGAACTTCCCATCATTGTCTCCTAACTTTTTAAATGAAGTAACTATCCTGGAAAAACAACAATTATATATTTTCTTATGTTTGAAGAGGTTTAAGACAGGAATCTAGGAAACCTGTGTTCAAGGCTCTACTCCAATATGCTGTAAGTTTGGACAAATCCCTGAACTTGATCTATAATTTCTTTTTTTTTTTTTTTTGAGGATTTTTTTTAACAAATTGTAATTTTTAATCAAATGTATATATACACACATATATATATTTACCTGTGACTCCATCCCAGCAATCAAGAGAATAAGAACATTCATCATCTTTTTGGGGATTTTTTTTAAGGAGTGATCATAACCACCCATAACCATCTCCCTGCCGCTGTTCTTTCTCATCTCCACGTAGTGCTGTCATCATTACCCTCAATACATAAAAAACTGCCCTATCACTCCCTTGTTTAGAATCCTTTACCAGCTTCCAAATGTCTTATACGTTAATACCCAGTTCTCCTAGGTCTAGAACCCACCTATGTAGCCTCTGCACACACATTAGTCCCTCCCTTCCTATGTGACCACTGGTCTCTGCAAGGCTGTATCCTTTAGCGGCAATGCCTGTCTTCCATCTTGGAGTGGGAACCTCATCCTTCCAGGTGTAGCCCAAATGCCCCCTCCTCCACCCCAGTTCATACCAACATTTCTCCTTATGCTCCTGTGTGCGCCTCTCTTGTGTCCTCACACTGCATTCGAATACTCCTTTTTTTGCCCTTCTCCCAGCAGAACATGCCCTGGCAGCCACACAGTGGCTGCTTTACACTAGGGAAAGTAGTCAAGTATAGAATTTACAGTGCAGGTCTGAAGCCAGACTGCCAGGGTTTAAATCTTAGTTTCACTTCTTACTGGCTATAGCCAAGATACTTAATCTCCCTAAGCCTCTGTATACATGGCTAGAAAAAATGGTTTAAATCTCAAAGTGTTCTTATGAGAACAACAGATAACACAGGCCACATGCTTAGCATTCTTTTGGGGGTAGTAACAGAAAACTAAGAATAATGGTAATAAATAGTAGTGAGTAAAGGACAGGTGGGTCTAGGTAGGGAGAGAGAGGTAGGGGGCTATGGGGTCAGGCTCATAAAAATCCCCCAAATGCGGAGGTGTAAGGAAACCAGAGATAAGGGAACAAACCAGACCATCCTTCCTAGGTGTCAGAGCTAGGGTCTTGTAACAAAATTAATAGCAAGCAGTAACTTTGCTGCTACTTGTGTGTCAGGCACTGTCCAGAGAACTACATATATATATACCACTCCGAGGGCCTTCACTGCAGGAAGAGTTGAGTACTATTATTATGCTCTTTCTCGGTTTTGCAGAAGAAACGGGCAGCAACAGAAAGCCCAAGTAACTGCTCCAACCTCACGCAACGGAGTCCGAATCCCAGCCTGGCTCTACAGGCCTACCTTCTGCCTTAGTGTTCAACAAATGCTAGATTGTTATCGGGCAACCAAGAAATGCTTGGTCAAGCAAAGGAACCAGCAATAACGCTGTATGTGGAAAACACTGAAGGAAATATACTCAAGAAATTCACCAAATCGCTAGGTAATATAAACACGAATGCTCTTTTTCCTGCCATGTTTTGTTTTTGTGTTCCAAAATTTTTGTTCCCCACTTTGGAGCTGACACCGTGAGAAAGCCTACGCTCGGAGGAGACACAGGCTAGACCCACAGGGTCGCCGGTCCGCCAGCCCGCCGCGCTCCCAGGCCCCGCCCCTTCAGCCAGACCAGCCAGGTTTACCCCGTCCTCTCTCACATTGAAGGCTGGCAGCTGCCCTTCCGGCGCGCGATGCAGCTCGCGGACCAGCTCCATGGCCTTTTCGCAGAACATATCGTCCCCGCCCCGGTCCCGCGGCCTCGTCAACCGCCGTCTCTCACGCCAAACGGTCGCCGGGTTCACGCACACCGCTCTGGGGATCCGATGGTTTCCAGTCCCACAGCTGCGGATACTCGCCTCCGCCTCCGTTTCGCTCTTTGGCGCCAAACACGCCCAGCCAATAGAAACGCGCTCCTGGTCCTTGTGGCTTACGGCGGCGGCCAAGAGACAGTTGCCTCCGCTGCGCAGCCGCACTATAAGAGAGGTGAAAGCCGAGGAGGGGTTCGCGGGCGCATTCTTCCCTAGGGAAACCCGTGCAGCTCTGGGAGAGTCAGCGGGCATGACTCTCTAAGCTGAGCAAAGGCTCTCTTTAGAAGCTCAGCTCGCGATATATGCGTATTTCGCAACTTCTTTTTTAAAAATTTGGTCGATTCATTTTCATTTAGGTTCAACGGGTTCTACTTTGAGGTAGAGAAGGAATGCTCAGAAACTTGGTGTGCATTAATGCAGTGACGCAGCATTTCGTTTTCGTTTTGCAGTGTGGGCTTTTGTTTGCTTAAAAGGGAAACCGATTTTTATTGGGTATCTCCTTTGTGGTAGGGAGTGTGACAAATGTATCATTTAATTCTCATGATTAACCCTAAGGTAGATTTTAAGACCCTTGGTACTGATTAGAAAGCAAAATAAATAACTTTTTTTTTTTTTTTAAGTTGGCTCCATAGCCAACTTGAGGCTTGAATTCAATACCCTGAGATCAAGAGTTGCAGGTTCTAAGGAGTGAATCAGTCAGGTGCCCCAACAACTGAATAGATAACCTACCCAAGTTTACTCAGCTTCTAAAGTGATAGACTTTGTATTTAAGCTTTGAACTCCACAAAATCACCTTTGATTTTAAAGGAGTCATTTAAAAACATTTGGAAAAAAGCTTTAATCAGGAAGCCTACAAAGGGGGAAATACCCAGATTAACATGAATTCACACAGCCATAATCTTACCTACATGATTATGGAAATTTTCGTAAACATTTAGAATCAGAGGTGAAAATTAGTGCTACAGAGACAGCTTGTTTTCTTTGGCTACCTTTTAAAAAGCAAAACTTTTTTAAAAAGGCAATATTACTGGATTCATTCTAGCTAACCCTAGAAACTATGTTCCTCTTGCAAATAAAGATACAACAGATACGTAATATGAAGAATGAGCATGGGAATGGCCTATAAAGCCTTTGAATCTTTAAGCTAATTAACATTTCCTTTTCAGCTCTACAGTCAGGGATAATTTAGCTAAGTTTTATTAAAAACACAGATCCATAGTGGTCTGTGCTACAAAACTGTATTCCAACAATCGCCAGTATCCACAACCTTCCTTTGTCATAAACCTTTTTAATTTCAGATCCTCGGCCTGAGATTCATTTCCTTACCTGTACAGTGGGGGAAACAGTGCACACTTCTGAAGGGTTGTGGTGATTCATTACTCCTTCAGCAAATATTTATGAAGTGCATGTGCATTGTTCTAGACACTGAAGATAAAGTAGTGAACAAAGTCCTTGTTCTCAGAGTCTATGTTCCAATGTGGGATACAGATATACCAATGATAAATATATTAGTGAAAAATGCTAAGGAGAATAAGCCAAGGCAGGTATACAGAGTGACAATGAGAGGACCTGAGGGTTTTCTTATTGTTCAGAGAAAGAAAAGACCTGCAGTGGGGAGCGAATAACCCATGTGGAGATGGAGCTATAGAATGGGCAGAGAATTAGCAGCAGGAGGAATGCAAGTGCAAAGGCCCCAAGGAGGGGGATGGATGACTCACACACATGACACCCACACCTCTCCTTGAGGCTCCAGCCTCAGCAAGGAAGCAGTGACACTGGAGCCTTGGTGGCTGAGATCAGAGTGAGGGCTGGAGGCCCTTTCACAAGCTTTCTGTTTTATCTTCAGTGAGATGGGAAACCATACAGTTATTTTGAGCAAACAAGTGACAGGACTGGACCTACATCTTTATAAATAACTTTCTGACAGCTGAGTTAAGTAGACAAAAGTTGACAAAAGTAGAGGTAGGAGACCACTCACACTAGTAAAATAATCCAAGTGAGAGAGGATGGCAGCTTGGGCCAGAGTGTGGATGGAGGAGGTAGTGAGAAATGGTTGCATCCTGGATAGATTTTGAAAGGAGTGGTAATACAGATAGACATAAGAAGGGAGGATTCAAGGATGATCCCAGAGTCCTGACCCAAGGAAATAGAAGTATAATGTTGCCATTCCTGAGGTGAGGAAGTTTACACATGGAGTTTGGGATGGGAAAAGAATTGGGAGCTCAGCTTTGAACATAATAACTTTAGGTGCCTACAGGATATCAGAGTGGATGAGTAGACCATTAGATAGAGGAGCCTGGAGTTCAAGGAAGGGGGTGGACTAGATATACAAATGTGGGTGTCACCAGTGTAGGACGGTATTTAAAGACCATACAGAAAGTCAGTGTGGAATATCAGGAAGCAAGAATTTCCTTTTCCCTTCTAGGACCTTCTTTTTTTAAAAAAATTTTTTAAAGATTTTATTTTATCTTATTTATTTGATAATAAATAAGCCCCACGGTGTGGGGCTTGATCCCAGGACTTTGGGATCATGACCTGAGCCAAAGGCAGAGGCTTTAACACCACTGAGCCAACCAGGTGCCCCTTCTAGGACCTTCTAGCTGTACTAAGAATCAGATTGATATGAAATAGATTAACAGCAGAAAACCAAATTTAGTTTCCTACGTACAGGGAATCCACACTGACATGGAAATTCCAAAGATAGTCAGGCAAAATAAGGTATCTGTATATTATCCTGAACTAAGGAGAATCAGGTAGGGGTCTGGGACTTTGAAGGGAAAGAATGCAAGTCACAGGGCAATAAGAAGAGCAAATGTTTGGTAATTAGATGCTTGCATTGCCATATAGATGGGTCACTCAGATAAAATTTATTTCTGGTAATAAATTATTCTGGGAAAGACCCCCAATTTAGATTCTTTTTTTAAAAATATTTTATTCATTTACTTGGAGAGAGAGATCACAAGCAGGCAGGGAGGCAGGCAGAGAGAGGAAGGCAGAGAGGAAGGAAGCAGGCTCCCTGCTGAGCAGAGAGCCCGATGCGATGCGGGGCTCCATCCCAGGACCCTGAGATCATGACTGGAACTGAAGGCAAAGGCTTTAACCCACTGAGCGACCCAGGTGCCCCTAGATTCTTCTATATAGTCAAGGGAGGGGCAAAAAGTTTCTTCCAAAGGGAGGAAGTCTATAGGATCTTGATTGCCTTTCGCTCAAAATAATCTTCAAGCCAAAGTGGCCCACCTTGGAGCAGACTGGCCCTTGGCCCCTACAGGACCAAGAGTTGAGGACTGTATGGGCAAGGCCTAATACCAGCCAGACTCAATAACCCTCACATTTCTCTTCTCAACAGCCCTCCCTTGTTTTTTTTTTTTTTTTTTTTTCTTTTTCCTATTAAAGAGGATTTTGTGAGTGACAGGGTCAAAAAAAATTTTTTTAATTCAGTTTCTGGATCCCTAATCCTAGTATGTGCTAGCATAACAGTTTAAAGAATTCACCATTTAAATTCTAAAAGAGTATTTGGTGATATCCACACAAATATGAATGCTGGTTGGGATATTTTTATAACACAGTTAATGAAATTTTCATAATTTAAGTATCATTACAAAGCTAATAGAAGGAGCTACTAATTTATTTTTCTTTTCTTTTTTTTTTAAATCCTTGACAGATAGAGATCACAAGTAGGCAGCGAGGCAGGCAGAGAGAGAGGAGGAAGCAGGCTCCCTGCTGGGCAGAGAGCCCAATTCAGGGCTTGATCTCAGGACGCTGGGATCATGACCTGAGCTGAATGCAAAGGCTTTAACCCACTGAGCCAGCCACCCAGGTGCCCCAGAAGGAGCTACTAATTTCTAAAGGGATTTCTAATTAATCTTGAATTATCAGTTGCCAATAGTTTTCAGCTAACAGAAATGTTGAAATTTTGAATGTTGAATCAAAGTTCACTTTGTGATAAGTAAGCAAATCTCTTGGTTGTAGATCCTTTGTAAGAAATATTAAAGAATGCCAAAGCTGTAAAACTAAATTTGTGAAACTACTCTTTTCTTTGTAAGATCAGTTGAATTAGTTAACTTGGGTTTCACAAGCGTAAATCTATCTTTGAAACAGATTTTTCCCCCATTTTTTAAAAAGATTCTTTAAGTAATCTCTACTCCCAACCTAGTCAAGAGTCTCCTGCTCCAGCTACTACTTGCTTTACAAAAATCTAAAATCAAATACAGGCTTTAAGAAGTAAATTGTTTAATGAGTTCAGTTTTCATACGTTGAGCCCAAAACTTAAAAATTAAATTACCTATATGTGTTTTAAAAAAAGTACCTGAAAGCATATTTTTTAAAAAGTAAAATCTTGTGGGAAAATAGTTATAAATCGTGAAAATGGTGACTTTTTTACCTTTTGCTTTTTGTTCTCATAAACCATTATAGAAACGTTTCCGAGGGATTCCTTCACATTGGGTTTCCAGCATTAGGGAAAAAAAAATCAGTCCGTGGCGGGAGCGGAAAGAGCCAGCTTTCCTCCGCGGCTCTGGCTCCTTGGGTGCTTTCTAGCCGGCGTCCTCCCACATTTGGACCACTGATCTGGGGTAGGACCGAGTGCGTTTGCTCTTGGCGCTGAGCACGCAGGCAAAGGCGGCCCTCCCACCCATGGTGTCCTAGCCCAGACCCCTCGCCTGCACCACCGGTCCCTTGGCCCTAACCAGCCCGTAACTTCCCGCAAGGCTTCGCACGCCCTTCTCCAAAATGGCTGCAGGTCGGCGCCGGAGACGCTGGGCGCGCTCCCGGCGGAACCAAGGAGGGGGCGGGGCGGGGCGGGGCGGGGCCGGTGGGAGCCCGGCGCTAATTGGCCGACGCGTCCAACCTGGTCCCAGGCGCCTGGCCGTAGAGCCGGGCGCGGCAGCCTGGGGCTGGGATGCGAGGGGGTGCGGGCTCCCGGCGGCAGTGGCTCCTGTGAGTAGCGGTGACTGCAGCGCGGGCGGCCGAGGTCAGCGGACGCCGCCGGCGGCCGGCCGTGTCGGCCGCGGGATGAGGAAGCGGACTGAGCCCGTCGCCTTGGAGCATGAGCGCTGCGCCGCCTCGGGCTCGTCCTCCCCCGGCTCGGCCGCCGCGGCGCTGGACGCCGACTGCCGCCTGAAGCAGAACCTGCGCCTGGCGGGCAAGGGGCCGGCAGAGCCGCGCTGCGCGGCGGACGCGGGCATGAAGCGAGCTCTGGGCAGGTGAGGCACGGCGCAGGGGCGAGGCCCCCTACGTGGCGCGCAAGCAGACCTTAATCCTCCCGCCCCTCCATAAGTTTCTTGCCTGCAGGAGGGCCCCAGGTCTACCTTCCGCACTCCGGTGTCCTCTTCCAATTCTCCTCCATCCCTTTCCCTCGCCTGGCCCGCAGGTGCATCCCCCCAAGGTATCTGCTTGCGGGAGCACTCCTACTGTCCCCTTCCCTCCCCTGGTGTCCTTTTCTGGTCCTCCGCGGAGCTCAGCCCCGTGCCCTTACCCTTCCCAGGTGAGCCAGTGGGACCCCGTCCGCGACGGGCTGGACCGGCGTCTCTTCCAAGGGCTGGGAGCAGCGGGCAATCACGACCCCGAGTGGGAGGAGGGCGTGGGGGGGGTCCCTTGTGAGACTCCTGGACGCCGCGCACGTAAGAGATGAGACGCAGAAGGACAGGCTCCTGAGCCTGAGAGCGTTGGGATTCTTCACCTCAGATCTGCATAGAACTCAAAACCAAGCTCCCCTCTTGCTGGGCTGGCTTGTACGGAAGCTTACCTTTTTTCGGTTTCTCATTTTGGTAGTTTTTCTCGGGTAACTAGTTGTCAGAAGTGGCATTCTCTGCTCAGAACTGCTGGACCTTTGGGGGAAGGTTAAATGGTGTGCTGTGCCCAGGGTACACCACATCGTCAGCTGTTGGAGGGAAACCTGTCGTTGGTTATGCAGGTGCTTGAAATTTGACTGCACTGAGTTGTCTACTTAGGAATCTCCGTAGAGTCCGGAAGTCTTAGTTTTTTGCGTTCTCCCTCTGAGTAGGAGATGAATGCATCCAGGTAAAGCTGATTTCAGAATTAAGATAGTATATTTCACAGGGACAAATCTCTCCTTGTATGCTAGCTTCGTAATCTGGCTGGTCATAGAACGTATCATTCATGGCAAGTGTGAAGTCTGGATGTTTCACGGTTTTGAACAAGTTGGTATGTAATGTTCTCAGTTGTTGTTGCAGAGTCATTTCTTTTGGGGTCAACTGGAATGCCCTTAATTGACATTGACCACTTCAGTGTCAAACATTTATCAAAATAGTCTCTAAAAATATCAATTTCAGACAACTATCACATGATCTCCCTGATATGAGGAAGTGGAGATGTAACGGGGGTGGGGGTTAAGGTGATAGGAAAAGAAAAAATGAAACAAGATGGGATCGGGAGGGAGACAAACCAAAAGAGACTCTTAATGTCATAAAACAA
>ML108579.1:23493-58365 GCA_003697995.1 Taxidea taxus jeffersonii | reverse complement strand
CCCTGATATGAGGAAGTGGAGATGTAACGGGGGTGGGGGTTAAGGTGATAGGAAAAGAAAAAATGAAACAAGATGGGATCGGGAGGGAGACAAACCAAAAGAGACTCTTAATGTCATAAAACAAACTGAGGGAGGGTGGGGGGGAGAGGGGTTGGGAGAGGGTGGTGGGGTTACATTATATGTTTAAATTAAAAAAAGCTTAAATAAAATTAAAAAAAATAAAAATATCAATTTCATTGCCTAAAAGATCACGAAATTGAAAATATGAATATTTGGATAAATAACAATATAAACATTTGGATAAATATTTCTATAATAGAACATTTCTATTATAGAAATATTTATCCAAATAGACACTTCACCATTTCAAATTCATTGCTTAAAAGGTTATGAAATTAAATTGCAGTCTCCTCTAAGTCAGTGGTTCATATTCTTGCCAGGAGGGCAGGGACTGACAGTTTTTTTGTTTTTGTTTTTGTATAAAGTTATCTAGTAGCTGGTCAGTATCTTTTGTGAAACTAATTTGTCCTCTTTTTTTGTGGAAACGTTTATCTCCATTAAAAACTCATGAAAACTCATTAAAAACTTTAATGTACTTTTGTTAACAGGTTTGGTGATACACCTAGATAAGTTTGGGAATTCTTCCTTTGAAGAAATGAGATTGTTAGGCCCAAGAGTGTTTGGGGAAACAGTGCTGGCCTGGCACCTTCCTTGAAAGATCTACTGTATTAAAAGGATATGCTTATTTTTATTTTTGTATTGGGACAAAGAGAGACATTCAAGAGGTGCTCATATTCTTTGGAGGAACGGAAGACTGTTAGGGAATAAAAAGTAAAGCAGAGGGCAGGAAAGCCAAATTTGCATGTTAGCCCATGGCTTCCTTCCCTTCTTGGAATGTTCTGGACATTTTTCTGCTTTGTTTTCTTCTTCACCCAGGTATCTGCCCAACTGTCACGTCCTCCTGTCCTCAGAGAGGCCCTCCCTCTCTGAGAGACCAGCCCATGCAAAATAGACTTCTTGCCATTCCCAATGCCCTTATTCTGTTTGCTTTTTTCATCACACTTATCCCTCTTGACCTTGCAATTGTCTGTGTACTTAACTTGCTTTATTGGTTGTCTCCTCCCCTACAAGAATGGAAGCCCTATGAGAGCATGGGCGTTGTTTGCTCCACTTTTCTATCTCTAGTGCATGGTTATAGTAGGTGGCAGAAAATACTTGATCTGTGGTGTAAATTCCTAAGAAGAATTGCTGGGGCAAGGAGTGTGTGTTTATAATTTTAAAAGGTGAGGCCAAAGTGTCCTCCAATGTACTGATGGATACTTTCCCCAGCAGTGTCAGTTGCCTCTCTTCCCCCCATACTGAATGTTACCAAATATTTTTATCTCTTTTCTATTTGATTGATGAAAATGACATCCTATTTGTAACTTTAATTTGCATTTCTAATTGTTAGCTGGCAGTTTTTGTGTGTTTTTATAAGCCTGTTGCTTACCTTTGGGTCTCATTACCTGCCTTTCTTTGGGTTCTATTGTGCACATTTTCAAATATTCAAAAGTAGGGGATTAGATTTTATTCATTTATTTGTCAGAGAGCGGGAGCGAGCACAGGCAGACAGAGTGGCAGGCAGAGGCAGAGGGAGAAGCAGGCTCCCTGCTGAGCAAGGAGCCCGATGTGGGACTCGATCCCAGGATGCTGGGATCACACCTGAGCTGAAGGCAGCCGCCCAACCAACTGAGCCACCCAGGCATCCCTATCAAAACTTTTTTATATTTATCAAAATTAACAAGTTATTGCCTATTACTAATTTAATCTAAAATCCAATCTACATACACATTTCTCCAGTTGGCTCAGAAATGTCTTTAAAATCTTTGTTTAAAAATCCTGTACATTTCTTAAGTTTATTCCTAGTTATTTGGTCTTTTTTTTTGTTGTTGAAAATAGGACCCTTTCTTATGTTACATATTTTTACTATTGTACTTAATAATTTTTTTTAAAGATTTTATTTATTTACTAGAGGGAGCATAAGTAGGGGGAGCAGCAGGCAGAAGGAGAAGCAGACTCCCCCCTAAGCAGGGAGCCCAATGCAGGGCTTGATCCAAGGATGCTGGTATCAGAACTTGAGCCAAAGGCAGAGGCTTAGCTGACTGAACCACCAAGGCACCCTGTAATTTTATTAAATTACTTATTAACTTTGTACTTATTAATTTTGCAAGCAGCAACTTATGTAATATATTGTTTCTATTAGTGTTTGCAGTTGGTTCTCTTGGATTTTCAGATATAATATATCAGTTACAAATAATAATTTCATTCCATGTTTTCTACTTTTTATGTCTCTTGTTTCTCTTTTTTGGTTGCATTGTATTTCCAAAACAAGATTAAATACTGGGAAACCTTGTCTTGTTCCTTACTTTTCGGAGAATGCTTTTAGTGGTTTTGCCGCACTAGTTATTTTACTAAGGGGTGTGTTGTTGCTATTTTTTTTTTAATCAAAAATGGTTGTTGACTTTTATGAAATGCCATTTAACATCTGTGAAATTATCATTTAGATGTTCTTTCTTGACCTGTTGATATGAATTATAGTAACAGATTTTTTCTTTTTAAAGATTTTATTTATTTATTTGTCAGAGAGAGAGAGGGAGCAAGCACAGGCAGACAGAGTGGCAGGCAGAGGCAGAGGGAGAAGCAGGCTCCCTGCTGAACAAGGAGCCCGATGTGGGACTCAATCCCAATTCGCTGGGATCATGACCTGAGCCGAAGGCAGCCGCTTAACCAACTGAGCCACCCAGGTGTCCCAATACTAACAGATTTTATGTTATTGAATCATCATCATATTATTGAATCATCAGTGAAAACTCTGTTAATATGTAGCGAGGTTCTATTAATATTTTACTTAGTCATTTTACATTGTTATTTGTGAAACTAGTTTGTAATTTTGGTTTTTAATGTACTCTTATCAAGTTGTTTAATTGCTTTCCGGAGCTTTATTTATTTTTTTTAAAGATTTTATTTATTTATTTGACAGACAGAGATCACAAGTAGGTAGAGAGGCAGGCAGAGAGTCAGGAGAAGCAGGCTCCCCGCCGAGCAGAGAGCCGGTTGCAGGGCTTGATCCCAGGACCCTGGGATCATGACTTGAGCCGAAGGCAGAAGCTTTAACCCACTGAGCCACCCAGGCACCCCTTTCCGTAGCTTAATTAAAAGCTTTCTCTGCATTAGCCAGTTTAAATACTCTTGAAATTATCTGTTTCTTTAAATTTGGTGGAATTCCCCTGTAAAACTACCTAAGCCTGATGCTTTTTTAGATTTGCTATCTCTTTCTGGGCTTAGTTTTGGTGATTTATATGTCCATAGAAAATCACCTGTTTTATCCAGCTTTTTCCTCTGTATCTGGGGCTGTTATCCCTGTCCTGTTCCCAAATTTTGTGTGCTTACATTTTTTTCCCCTTTTTCCCCTTTGATTATTTAAACTAGTTAATGGTATATCTAATACACAGGTATACACTGAAGTATTTTTTTTTTGGAAAAAATCTTTTTTTTTCCCAATAAAATTTTGTTGTTGTTAATTAATTCTGGGAGACCAAGATGCTGCTGAGGGTTCTGGAGAAGTAGAGAGAACATCTTACATCTGAAAGCTGCTACTGCACCTCTCCTGTTGCTGCCCCTGGCAGGAATGTGGCCCTAGGATGGCCAGATCATCCAGTCTCAAGAAGAGGAGCTGGGGATGTGTGTGTGTGTGTGTGTGTGTGTGTGAACTCAAACTTTGTAAACATTGGCAACTAGTTCAGATAAAAACAATAACTTTGGAGTAAGATAGAACAAAACATTTTTTGTTTTGTTAAAAATTCTGAATTTGTTGTTTTTAAAGGTAAATGTTTATCTAACTTGTGTGTTGACCCTGCATTCCATGAAAGGAGGAACTAGATATTAATTTTGTGCAGTTTCTGGTAATTTTTGGCCAACAAGGAGTTTGTGGGCTTTTCCTGTTTTTGTTTGTTTGGTTGGTTGGTTTTTTGGTTTTGTTGTGTTTTTTTGTTTTTTTGTTTGTTTTTTTGGTCAGTAACTCTGGAGTTCTTTGGAATATGCCTTAATGGTGTGAGTGATCTAATTTGGACCCTAGGAAGGTGGTACTGAGATATATGGGTCTGTGTGTTTCAGTGAACTAGTTTTTATCCTTCCACTCCCAGCTTATCAGTGGATCTGCAGGTGACTGAGATCAGTGGGATGAATGGGAGGTTTCCTAACCCCTGGTCCTCGCATGTAAATAACAGAGGAACTGAGGCATCATCCTTGGTTCCTCCTTGACCCAAAGCAAGGGACTTTATTCAGCTGCTGATGGCTTTACTGTAATCCAGAAAGGCAGGTGGCTGAGGTTAACAGCTCTCTCCTTCAGCATCATTCTTGAGCTCACCTTAGAAGGTGCTTTGCATGGTATCTCTTTGTTCTTTCCTTACACACTGAGAAGGAGAGTGTGTTCTGAGCTAGCTTTTGCCATTAAAGTATATTTTTTCAGTCCCCTTTCTTCTTCCACTCCTGAAGAGTACATTCTGTGCCTGGACTGTGACAAGCAAGGGAGCAGGCTTTGTTTATGGCACTTCAGCTGGGTCTCTCAGCTGAGTCCATCTCTTTCTAATTGCAATTTATCTTATCAAGGCCATACTCCAGCACTGGATCCAGGACCCTGAGACCTGGCACTTCTCTGGTGTCTCTCTCTTTGGTGAGATTCTGTGCCCTGTATCTCTGCCTCCTTTCCCGTTCCTTGGAGTGTCTGTCTTGTATGGTAACCGGACAGATATTGCTTATGTGTGGGAGATATTTTTGAATAAATCAAATGCTCCTGAAGACATTATCATGGAGGTAGCCTTGGGAAGAGGCATAGAAGATGGGTCATCTTGTCAGGGTTATGCTGACAGCAGTGGAGACAGGCTGCCTTTCCAGACTCATGATCCTCCTCCCACCAGGACACTTTTCTTTATAAAATGAAGTCTACAGGAAAAAATTTTACTGTAATATGATCTTAAAAACTGGCAGATTAAGGCAGTGCTCTTCTCCCAGTGATGATGCTGCAGAATTTGGGTGTAGGTGGGTTTGTGCTTTGACAGAGGACTCTTTCAGCACAGGGAGTTGGTAAGTCATTTGTTTTGTCTTGAACTGAAGGCCAGTTGGGAAGGGTCAATTAAGAAAGGGGATGCTGACACAGGGAAGAACGGTAGTAAGAAATTTTGCCTGAAATGTCCATTTAGCCAACAAATCCATTATTTGGGCGTGGTTCTAGTTGTAGTATCATTTGATATCTTGTAGGATATCACTCACATAGATGTGGAGCCCCAAGCAAGTGTTTTCAGGTTCTGTGGGTTGGGGAGACTTGTTGAACTTTCTTAGTTTGTTTCTTCCTCTGTGATGTAGGTACAGAAATACTTTCCCTGTAGGATTGGAGTGAAGCTCAGATGTACAGAAGAGCTGGTGTACAGTCAGTGCCCAATCAGTAGCGCCTTCTAGTCTGGTCATCCTCAGGGTTACTACTAATACTATTAAATGCAGGTCACATCTTGTGGACTTTACATTCTATAGGGGAGGCAAATAACAAACAAGTGCATACGACATGTGTAACATGCTTGGGGTGCTAAGGAGATAAGTAGGCCAGTAAGGAGCACCTGTGATATGTACATGGTTTAGGTGGCAGGAGGCCTTTCTGACAGAGGACATTTGAATGGACGCCACTGACCTCTTTAGAGTGGAGGAATGCCTTGATGTGATGTATGTCATTACCTTCTCACTCTGCTGTGACAAGGACAGACTGGAGGGACTGGAGGGCCAGAGGGAGCAGGAGGACCAGTTAGGAGTCATCCAGGTAGCAGATGATGGGGCTTGGGCTGGCGGTAGCTGTGGAGGGGAGAGGTGCTGCATTGTGGATCTGTTTTGAAGGAGATGTCAACAAGACTTGGGGGGTAGATGAGTGTGAGAGAGCAAGGACGGCCAGAGATGTTTCACCAGTTTTCTTTTGAGCAGCCAGAGGCAAGGAGCTGCCATGAGCCAAGATGGGGGGGCAGTTGTGGGAAGATCAGATGCTTTGGGGGGGGTGATGAGCTTGGTTTGGGGCTTATTGAGACCTCCTCTTGCAGATACAGTAGCTAAGAGGAGCTAGAGTTGGGGAGAGTTAGGTTGACTTCTGACTGTTATCCTGCAGAAGGTACTTAGAGTCACAGTGGGGTGGGGGGGAGTCTGAGGGCGGGGCCCAGGTCCTCAGTGGTTAAGGGCTGGCAGAAGAGGAGGAGACCTGGAGGAAGCAAGGGAATGGATTAGGAAGAGTGCTAGGAGGAAAGGGTCAAGGCAGCTGAGTGAGGAAGCCTGTTGCAGAGAAAGTGTGATCTGCTGTTGGATTTGGTGACATGGAGATGAGTGGTTGACAGGAGTGGGAATGGTGGAATGGTGGGGGTAAGAGCCTGACAGAGTGGCTCAAAGGAGAGGTGTAGAGAAGAAATGTAGATAGCTTTTTAAGGAGTTTTACCATAAAAGAGAACAAAGATAAGGGGATCCTTGGGGTGGGAGGAGGCTTCTGACCAGTGCTGTTGTTAAAGCTCATTGCTCTGCTCAGTGGGATGGTCCAGTAGGCATACACTGGCCATGCAGATGCTGGTGGCATGGTGTCTCTGGGACCCAACACCTCAAGGCTACGTGGAGGGTCCCCATACATGAAGACAGGCCAAGGGGGCCATGAAGTTGCAGGGAGGTGGTTAGATTTGTTGGGGGAATGTTGGTAGTTGTCTTTTGCATGCCTCTACTTTCTCTGTGAAATAAAAGCATGGTTGTCCACTGAGGGCAGAGGGAGCCAGAAGAGCTGCAGGTCTTTCTTTCCCTTTCACTTCTCCACCTGGACAGTCCTAGTTCTTTGTCCTTGACCTAAACAGACTGTTCCACCATATTTGCTGAACATTAATGTGAACAATCATGCTACCTGGCAGGGACTCTTAATTCTTTCTTTCGGACATGTAGTGTTTCAGAAATGGCTCTCATGGGAAGTCATTTCAGCTGTGAGCTTGTGTCTGAGAAGCCACACGTTTTTGCACAGTTTAGTGCTGCCTGGTTGTGGGGGCCTGAGTGGGAGGGTAGTGGCTCCACAAGGTTCCTGCACACAACCTCACGACAAGGGGGTAACAGTTGGAGGTGGAGGTAGGAAAAGGAGCAACGTGAACTGAGGTCAAGATAGATTGTGTGGGACCCAGGTAGAATCCTTACCTCTCAGGTTTCTCTAATACACAAAGAACTGTTTCTAAAATACAATTTGTCTTGAGATGGCATTTGTGGACTTGAGTTGTCTTAGTATCTGTGTTCTGTTCACCTGATATGGAAGTGTCCTAAAAGGTAAAAAGAAGGGAAGGTCAATGAGTGTCAGTGTGAGTAGTTTCAGAAGAATAAGACGCTTATTTTTGCAAAGATAAAGGCAAGGAAGGGGTGTCATTGAAGGAATACAAGCCGATCTCCAGAATGCTAGACTTTTGGATCTGTTCTTGAAGTTTGAAAGAAGTTGCCCTGAGCTTTAGGATAAGAAAAGAAAGTTCAAGTTGTTTTCAGTTCTTACAGACTTGTGGGATCTCCATACAAGGTTTAGATACATTGACTGAACTATTCATAATGGGAAGGGAGGAATGTTCAGAGTTGGAGCAGGGGTCATTTTGATGCAGTCCTGATGAGTCCTCGAGAGACATATATGGCTTTTAACTGTTCTCTTATACAACTGAGACTTCCCACATTTTCTTTTTTTTTTAGATTTTATTCATTTATTTATTTGACAGATGGAGATCACAATTTGGTAGAGAGGTAGGGAGAGAGAGAGGAGGAAGGAGGCTCTCTGCGGAGCAAGGAGCCTGATGTGGGACTCAATCGCCGGGATTGTGACCTGAGCCAAAGGCAGCTGCTTAACCAACTGAGCCACCCAGGCTCCCCCCCCACATTTTCTTCTTTCATCCTTGATTTTTTCCATCCCTGGTCCTGGAGGATCATTTCACCACTACCTGAAAATGGCCATGTCAGTGGCAGGTGCCCATAGATTGTTTTATTCAGCACACGATTACAATACTTGGGTTGTTGGTCAGATGCATGCTGGGCGCTAGAAACATAAAGATGGAAGGAAACAGTACCTGTTCAGGGGGGTTTGTTGTCTGTCAGTTTTTAGTTGTGGCTGCCACCAGCTCTTACACTCAAATATTTTAATGATATCTGTAGTAAAGACAAAACGCAGGAATGGCTGGAGATGGTTAATTTGGTCTCACTTTTGTCTTTCGTTATTCTGACATTTTTCTGCGTGCCAGTTTATCTTCAGAGAATCTCATCTGTTAGGCTCTCACTTCCTTGACAGGTTGTAGTGCATCCTATCAGTGCCTCCCTGGCTTACCAAGGTTTCTGTAGATATAAAAAAAGAAATTCTCACAGTTTGGGGACACAACACACTTCAACAAGGCATGTCATGGCAGAACTTTTGGGAAGGTTTTGATATTTGGCTTAGGGTTCTAGAAGGAAGGGACTATTATACCAGCGTAGGCTGACTGGGAGCCTGCCATGACAGCCCCAGGCTTCAAGAGAAAGCATAAGGGAAATTCTGCAGGCTCCAAGTCAAGGGTCCAGAGATGGTGGTCACCATGGTGAATGGCAGCCCCCAAGGAACCCTCTCTCTCCCTCTGTTCCTCTCTTGTTTAAATTTTTTTTTTCTGATTACAAAAGTAATAACGATTTTTTTTTTTTTTTTTAGATTTTTATTTATTCACTTGACAGAGACACAGCAAGAGAGGGAACACAAGCAGGGGGAGTGGGAGAGGTAGAAGGAGGCTCCCTGCTTGGCGGGGCTCGATCCCAGGACCCTGGGATCATGACCTGAGCTGAAGGCAGACGCTCAATGACTGACCCACCCAGGCACCCCAGTAATAAAGATTTCTTAGTAAAAGTTTAAAACAGAAGATAATGAGAAAGTGGAATTTCCCTGGATAATTATTGTTAACAGTGTGACATATATCAAAAATATTGTTTGCATGTTTGTTCTTTCATTCATCTAACAAATACTTTGTTGAGGCCTACTGTGTGTAAGAGGATGCAGACCAAATGTTGCACAAGAGCCAGATGGGTCCCAGCCTTTAGAGAGCTTACATTGTCATGAAGGAGAAAGGCAGCAAAAAAAGGTAGTGTTTAAATATATACAGTGACATTTCAAAGGGGGTGCAAAATGGTATAAAGAAAAATAGAGCAAGATAGTGTTAAACATAAGACAACAGGCCCCAAATGGAGTCCCTTATGCTAAGCCCTACTTGGCCAAACTAAGACCTAACTTAATTACAGCTTCAGCTCTCCCAGAAGTGGAATCTTAAACCACTCATTCAGGAATTGCCTGATCAGCACTAGTGATATTATCTGCCTCACAGACCCCTGCCATCCCCTAAAGCAAAGTGACCAGGCAATAACAAACTTGCTTTTTTGCCCAATGTAACATCCTTGTTCCTGCTCACTTCTCTGCCTGTAAAAGCCTTTCTTTCTGTATAGCTCCTCCAGGCTCCTATCTGGGTTAAATGCTGCCTGATTCAGGAGTTGTTGAATAGAGCCAATAAGATCTTTAAAATGCACGCAGTTGAATTTTTTTTTTGTAACACTAGGTAATGCGGTTGTGTGTAAAGCACCTGAAAACAGGCTATACTGTAGTGTCAAATATTTTTATCCCTGGCAGGAGAATAAGGCCTTTTTACAGCAGGACAATTCTGCCAATATCCTCATGATTTTTTGTTTTCTTCTCCGGGAACAAAGAGACATTTATGGATTGCTCTTGTGTATTTTATTAAGGCCTTAACTTTTTCAATTCTTTTGAATGAAATTACCCACAATACTCACTGTGTTCGAATAAGATTTTGAAGATTGTTCTTCAGGTTTCTACTTGTGAACTAAGAAGAATTTAACCAACTATTAGTCTTGGGGAGTGAATCCTGGCTTTACTCTTTTGTTCATTCTCAGAGAACCTGAGGTAATATATATGTTATGCAAACCTTTCTATGTTATATATTACATATGTATTTTATGTACCAAGTTGCCCCTTGAACAACATCAGCATGTGGGATTAGGGATGACCCAGTCCCATGCAATCAAAAACTGTGTATAACTTTTGACTCCGCAAAACTGGGTGATGGAGACTTTATGATGTCTATTATAGAAAAGAAGCTACTAATAGCTTCTGTTAACTATAAGCCTTACTAATAAACAGTTGATTAACACCTACTTTCTATGTTATGTGTATTATATACTGTATTTCTATAAGAAATAAGCTATATGTAAGAAAATTATATGAAGAAAATCATAAGAGAAAATGTAGCAGGGGCAGCTATATTAATATAATGTATATTTCAGAGCACAGAATATTATGAGAGTTAAAGCAAATCATTTCATAATGACAGATCAGTTAATCTAGAGGACATAACAGATTTGGACATTTGTATGTTTAATTGACAGAGCTTTAAAATCTGTAAAGTAGAAATAGAACTGTGAGGAAAATAGACACATCCATGATTATAGCCAGCAATTTCAATAACTGATAGAAGTAGGAGACAGAAAATCAGCAAGAATGTAGTAGACTGGGGTGCCTGGGTGGCTCAGTTGTTAAGTGTCTGCCTTCAGCTCAGATCATGATCCCAGGGTTCTGGGATCAAGCCCTGCATTGGGCTCCCTACTCAGCAGGAAGCCTGCTTCTCCCCCTGCTTGTATTCCCTCTCTCGCTATCTCTCTGACTGTGTCAAATAAATAAAATCTTAAAAAAAAAAAAGGATGTAATAGACTTCAACAACACTGTCCACCAACTTGATTGACAGTCTGTCCAACAAAGGCAAATACTTGTTCTCCTCAAGTGCACATCAAACCAGATAGATCATATTCTAGGCCATAAAACAAGTCTCAAGAACTTCAAAATAATTTAAGTCATGCAAAGTCTGTTCTGACCATTAGGAATTTAATTAGAAATCAGTAAAAACAAGATGTCTGGAAAATCCTGAAACATTTGAGAAGCGAATAACACACTTTTGGATAAGCCATGGATCATGGAAGAAATCCAAGAGGAAATTAGAAAGTAGTCCAAACTGAATGAAAATAAAGACACATGTATGCTCCTAAATCATCCTTGGGGAATTTATAGCACCAGTTGCCCAGAGGAAGAAAGAACGGTCTCCAATGACTTCAGTTTCCATATTAAAAAACTAATAAAAAAAAGTAGGAATTAAACCCAAAGTAAAAAGAAAAAAAAACATAATAAAGATCAAAACAGGGGCTCCTGGGTGGCCCAGTGGGTTAAGGCCTCTGCCTTCGGTTCAGGTCATGATCCCAGGGTCCTGGGATCGAGCCCCGAATCACGCTCTCTGCTCAGCGGGGAGCCTGCTTCCCCCACCCCCCGCCTGCCTCTCTGCCTACTTGTGATCTCTCTCTGTGTCAAATAAATAAATAAAATCTTTAAAAAAAAATCAAAACAGAAATCAAAGAAATCGAAAATGAAAATAATGCTCACAGAAGTTTCATCTGTAATGGGCAAAAGCTAGAAATGATCCAGGGTGCCTGGCTGGCTCAGTCCGTGGAGCATATGACTCTTGATCTTGTAAGTTTGAGCCCCATGTTGGGTGGAGAGATTACTTAAAAAATAAAACCTTTAAACAAAACTGGTAGCAATCCAATACCCAAATGTATGTAAAAGCAAGTTGCATAGCCCCACAGTGGAATATTACTCAGCAATCAAAAGGAATGAACTTGGACCACAGAGGATATTTAGGGCAGTGAAATGACTGTGGTAGATACATGTCATTATCTATTTGTCCAGACTCTTAAAATGTGCAATACCAAGAGTGAACCCTAAAGTAAATGGATTCTGGGTGGTAAAGATGTGTCAATATTGCTTCATCAGTTGTAATAAATGCTGGGTGTGGTGCTGGGTGTTGATTATAGGGGGAGGCTGTGCATGTGTTTAGGGCAAAGGTCTCTGTGCCTTCTCAGTTTTGCTGTGAACTTAAAACTCTAAAAATGAAAGTGTTTTTAAGGCAATAATGAACAAACAAACAAATGAATCTCAGAGTAATTATGCTGAGTGAAAGAAGCCAGTCAAAAAATAGCCATGTATATGAAATTATCCTGCAGTTGAAAACAGCAGATCTGTGACCGTTTGGAGTGGGGACTGGGGACTAGAGAGGGGCAGAAGGAAGAATTAAAAGGGGCAAGATGAACTCTTGGGGTGATGGTTTCAAAAGTGTTTACATGTGTTAAAACTGATAAAATTACACACATTAAATATTTGCAGTTCTTATCAATTGTATTTCGAAGTTGTTTAAGAAACAAAACAAATGCTATAGAGCTTTCGCGTGAGCATTTTGAAAGAACATTTTTTTCCCCAGCTTTCATTCTCACCTGCGTACCTGCCACCACTTGGAACTGCTGTGGGTTTGGCTGTCACCAGCCTTTGGGATTCTGAGCATAGTTGGGTGATCGGAAACCCTAAGGAGAGAACCCAGGGGAACTGAATTTTACTATTTTTTAATTTAAGATTTTATTTATTTGACAGACAGAGATCACAAGTAGGCAGAGAAGCAGGCAGAGGGAGGAGGAAGCAGGCTCCCTGATGAGCAGAGAGCCCCATGCGGGGCTCAATCCGAGGACCCTGGGATCATGACCTGAGCTGAAGGCAGAGGCTTTTTTTTTTTCTTTTAGATTTTTATTTATTTATTTATTTGTTAGAGAGAGAGAGCATGGGCAGACAGAGTGGCAGGCAGAGGGAGAAGCAGGCTCCCTGCCGAGCAATGAGCCCGATGTGGGACTCGATCCCAGGACGCTGGGATCATGACCTGAGCCGAAGGCAGCCGCTTAACCAACTGAGCCACCCAGGCATCCCCAGAGGCTTTAACCCACTGAGCCACCCAGGCACCCCTATTTTTTTAAAAGTAGTATTTTATTTTATTATTTTAAAAAAGATTTTATTTATTTATTTGACAGAGATCACAAGTAGGCAGAGAGGCAGGCGGGGTGGGAGGGAGGGGTAAGCAGGCTCCCAATCCCAGGACCCTGGGATCATGACCTGAGCTGAAGGCAGAGGCTTTAACCCACTGAGCCACCCAGGCACCCCTGAATTTTACTATTTTTCATTCTAAAAATTTTCTAGATATCGGTCAGCATTATTATTCATTCCAGGTGAGGATTTAGTTGAATAGGAAGAGTGGACCAGACTTCTAGGCCAAGGACCTGAGCTCATTCCCTAGCTGAGGCCTTACCTTGAGCAAGTTATTTAATAGCTATGAGCTTACTTTCCACATCTCTATGCTGGGAGGGTTATCTGTCCTGCCTGCTTCACTGAGTTGTACTAAAATTGCAACAAGATCAGATCAGCACTATATAAGTATAAAGTGGCATAATGCTTTTCTCTTTCTACTCACTCTGTCTTCTTTTACTGTTAATTTAAAAGTTCACAGGAGACACCTATGTTATATGTTAATTTTTTTCCCAGTATTTAATTGTTTCTTTGAGATACGAAATTACCTATGTTGCTAATACATGTTCAGTCTTTTTATTTTTGCTTTGCATTGCCACAGGTTTCAGAACCTTCTCGGATACCTTTTTTATTTTTTTGCTAGGAAAATAGGTTTGGAAAGCAGGCAGTTTCTTGTTCTAATTGGTAAAGAATCTAGAGCTAGACAAACCATGCTTCTTGAGTGAACAGCTAGATTAAAAAGGGAGCTAATATTAATTTCCCAAATGAGATAGCCTTTTGGAAATATTTTTTATTGTGGAAAAATATACGTAACAATTTACCATTTTTAAGTGCACAGTTCAATGGCATGAAGCATATTCACAAGTTGTGCAGCCATCACTACTCCCTGTCTCTAGAACCTTTCATCTTCCAGAACTGAAACTCTGTATGCATTAAACAATGACTCCCCACTCCCACCCCCAGCTCCCTGATGACAACTGTTAAACTTGCTGACTACTCTAGGTTCCTTGTGGAAGTGGAATCCTAGAATATTTGTCATTTTGTGTCTGACTTATTTTACTTCGTATAATGTCTTCAAGGTTCATCCACATTGTGACATATGTCACAATTTCCTTCCTTTTTAAGGCTGAATAATAGTCCATTGTATGTACATACCACATTTTCCTTGAGATGATTTTATTAGTGATGAGGAAAAAAAATTTTTTTAAGATTTTATTTATTTATTTGACAGAGATCACAAGTAGGCAGAGAGGCAGGCAGAGAGAGAGGAGGAAGCAGGCTCCCTGCCAAGCAGAGAGCCCAACGCAGGGCTCGATCCCAGGACCCTGAAATCATGACCCCAGCCGAAGGCAGAGGCTTAACCCATCTGAGCCATCCAGGTGCCCCAATGAGGAAAAATTTTTACAAAAATTTCTATGCTTGCACTGTTGATAAGATAGAAAAGCAATATATTAAAAAAAAAAAAAAAGAACAGTGCTTTTTGTCAACGTATACCTTCCTACCATTTGCGCATTAGCTCTTAACTGCCATTGAAAATGCAGGACTTGTGCTGTTTTGACCTGGGCCAGGAAGAGCAAAACCCCAGATAAGATACTAAAAAGATGTCATTACATCTCATTACACTGACCCTGTTTAGGGAATGAGGCCAGAAGTTTATCTTCTTGCCTGTAACCAATACTGCTTCCATAAATGAAAGAGGATACAGGAATAAGAGCCCTGCTGTGGGAATCAGGGGTTTCTGGAACCAGTTTTGTCCTGAAACCAGGTCCTTCTTGAGTACCAAAGCAGACAGAAAACAGGCCCACAGGTGTGAAGAGGAAGGCAGGAAGATGGCGAAACCCATGGTGCCATTTCTGAGGAGCAGGAGTTTCCAACACTGGCTTGGGGTCCATGGTAGTTTTGAACTAAATTTTTGCTACGTGGAAGGGAAATGAAAAAATAAGGATAGTGGAGAAAGTATCTCATAAAGGTAAATTTATATAGTGTTGGAATTCTGAGACAGTGTCCTTTGTGTCTTTTTTGGTGTTGAAATGTTCTCATCAGATTAGCTAGTTTTAGAAATCCTTCCTTGGTAAAATTAAAAACTTGGCAACACTGTGTCAGTCCTCATTTTGCAGAAAATTTTGCTAGTTCATGACCTACAAAAATCTAGGAATCAGTCTTTTTGTGGGGAGGGCGGGTAGGGATAGGTTGGGAGGTGAATTGAGCCTGCTGCTAATTCCAGGTTGTGACTGTGCGTATGAGGCTGGTCACTATGAGATCCTGAGATCCGATGCGTTGCTGCCACCACTTAGGTGCAGCGGGCAGGTATGGGTCCACAGTGCTTAAGTGCCTGTGTTGATCCCGCAGGGCTGTGTGTGAGAGTGGAGGCTACCATACCAGGTCTTGGTCTGGGGCCCCTCAGCAGGAAGGCTGCATTTGCAGAGCTTTTATTTTTTAAGATTTTATTTATTTATTTGACAGACAGAGATCACAAGTAGGCAGAGAGGCAGGCAGAGAGAGAGGGGGAAGCAGGCTCTCTGCTGAGCAGAGAACCCAGTGCGGGGCTCGATCCCAGGACCCTGGGATCATGACCTGAGCTGAAGGCAGAGGCTTCACTGAGCCACCCAGGCACCCCTGCAGAGCTTTTAAAGCAATAGTTTTCCTGAGTAGGCCACATTATTATTATTAGGCCACACATAGTTTTTAAAGCAATAGTTTTCCTGATTAAGCCATATTTCTTGTGTCCCAGACTCCCTTGTCTTTCAAAAACAGCATTTGGCAAGTTGGTGTTTGCTGATGATGGGCGAAAGGAAGGTGAAGGAGACTGTCGAGGCAGAACAGTCCCAAAGAAGTGAAGACAGGAAAAGGGAACAGTCAATAAAAGTAGGCATAGGAAAAATGAAACAAGATGGGATCGGGAGGGAGACAAACCAAAAGAGACTCTTAATGTCATAAAACAAACTGAGGGGGGTGGGGTTACATTATATGTTTAAATAAAAAAAACTTAAAAAAAATTGTAAAGAATTGCTCAGATTATGGAGATGTAGCATGCTGCTATAGCATTTAACCCACATATTTGCATAAATACTTGCTCTCCTTGGAAATACTAATAAATGTACAGATCTTTCTAATGAAACCACTGTGAATCTCTGTTTTCTAGCTTTAGTAAGTTTTATATTTTAAATTGTTAGTCTTAAACTAATAAAATTGTATATATGTATGATAGCAGTGTACATTTTAATTTTGGCAGAGCTTAAATTTTTTTGATATGCCATATTATTTACCCCCCCTACCCCTAAACAAGAATAAAGTAAGCGGGGTGCCTGGGTGGCTTAGTGGGTTGAAGCCTCTGCCTTCGGCTCAGGTCATGATCTCAGGGTCCTGGGATGGAGCCCTGCATGGGGCTCTCTGCTCAGCGGGGAGCCTGCTTCCTCCTCTCTCTCTCTGTGCCTGTCTCTCTGCCTACTTGTGATCTGTCAAATAAATAAAAAAAAATCTTAAAAAAAAAAGAATAAAGTAAGTGACAACCACCCAAAAAAAAAAAAAAAAAAAAAAGTAGGCATAGGAAGAATTAGTAGAAATAACATATAGTATTTAGTACCAGATAGCATTCTCTTCAGCACTTTGCATGTATTAAATTATGTTCACAACTAACCTCGTGAGGTGGGGTGCATTATTGTAGATGAGGAAACTGTTTCACATGTAGTCTGTCGCTTGCCATTGCAGGCATTGCTGGGAGGCCCCTGGGCCTGCACCCTAGCCACTCTGCTCCTGCCTGTATTGGGGCTGTCTCTCGTACACATGCTATTAGAAGGGGGAAATAGTGTAGGTCGAAAATATGGGGCTGGTGTCTCAGGAGGGAAACCAGGGCTTTAACCAGGATGTGGCTTTCCTTCTCTGACCACATTAGTGGCCATGGCACAGTGCTAAGGGGTGGGCTTCTGAGATTATAGGCCTGCCACAGAGCCTTTCCTTGGGTTGATGGCTGCCTTTGGGACCTTCTGTGTAGCTAAGCACCTCCCATCTTATCAGTTTTGGAGTGGCTATCAGGGTCTGGCTCCCTGCAGCAGAGGCTGTGGGGAAATCAGGCCTCCAAGGAAAGCATTGCATGAAGCTCACCTTGCCAGCCCCTCTCTGATGAGTGATTGTGAATCATCAACATGAGGGACCACAAGCATTGAAGGGTGAATCTGTCCAGGGCATCTCTAGTCAATTTAAGTAGTGATTTCTATATTATCACTGTGCACTCTTAATAAAAGTGTCTGGAAGCTCAGTCTTCAGATAGGAAAATTAAAAGTATGGAGTGTCTGAGTAGCTCAGTTAAGTGACCAACTCTTGATTTCAGCTCAGCTTTTGATCTCAGGGTTGTGAGTTTGTGCCCCACAATGTGTTCCATGCCCAGTGGGGGCTACTTAAAAAAAAAGTGGGGGTGTGTGGGGGAGTAGGACCACTTACACCTAAAAATAGTCCTTCATTAAAAAATTTACTTAGGGCTCTTTTATTTATTTATTTATTTATTTATTTATTTAAAGATTTTATTTATTTGTTTGTTTATTCATTCATTCATTCATTCATTTATTGTGGAGGAGGAGTGCAAAAGCAGGGGGAGCAGCAGGCAGAGGGACAAGCAGGCTCCCTGTTGAGCAAGGAGCCTGACATGGGTCTTGATCCAGGACTCGGGATCATGACCTGAGCCAAAGGCAGATACTTAACCAACTGAGCCACCCAGGCATCCCCTTAGGGATCTTTTGAAGAGCAGGTTTTTCCAATGTGAATTTGTGAAGTATCTCACTTTATCTATTTTCTAAGTGCTGTGCACCCACCTCAGCTGTCTCTTATAGGTGCGTTTACTCTTTGATCTATCCGTTTCCATCCTAGGACCATCCTCTTTGCAGTTGCACGTAAAAATTTTATGTGTACAAAATGACTCATAGTTGCATTAATTGTTGGAAACCACCAAAAGTTCAGCCACCTCCCACCACCAGCTCTACCCTAGAGGAGGGTGAGTGCAAACTTTTGGTGGTCTGCTAGCTGTCTTCACCACAGACCCTAACTCTGAAAGATACAGTCAGTATGGAATCGAGCTTATACACACATACTACATTAGTACATTGACAGTGGTTGTTTAGGATTATGTGATATGAGGTGACTTTTATTCTCTTTAATTATTTTTTGCCAGCTTGCAAATTTTCTACATTTATCTGTTAACCAGGGAGGGCATAAAGCTGTGACTATGTAATCCCTGTTGAATATTGCAAGTATATTCCCTTTCCATCTCACAGACAGTGTTGCAGAGAGGACGTCTGTGTAGTCTTCCTGATGTACTGGGACGATGGAGTCCAGGCAGTCACCCTATCAGAGAGGGGTTGCTCAGTCAGAGAGCAGATCCCACTGAGTGTTTGCTCACATTGGCCTCACTGGTATTGTGTTTCTTATTCTTTGCAAATAACATGGGGGAAGGTGGAATTTCATTGTTTCATTTCTACATGTTAACTTAATGCTACTTGTTTTGATAACAGGAAGTATCTCATAATAGGTATGTAGCCTTTTATATCTGAAGATAATTTCCAGAATATTGCTTCATTGTGAGTTTTAACTTGTTTTGTTCAAATAAAAATGGAAGGAAAATGATTTCGAGAGCTTTTTCTGTGAAGTCTCAGGATGGCCTTGGCTAAGGGCTGGGTGGTATGGTCTTGGGGCCTTCAGTCTGCTCCTGTTACCTGCCCTGTGAGGTTCAGCAGCAGGAGACTTGTCCGCTAGGGTGTAGAGGTTCATGGGGGGAAATGCTTATATTGTGTCTTCTAAAGATGCTTTTAATTTTATTTATTTATTTACTTATTTTAAAGATTTTATTTATTTGTTTGTCAGAGAGAGAGAGAGAGCGCGCGCGCGAGCGGGCGCACAAGCAGTGGAAGCTGCAGGCTGACAGAAAAGCAGACTCCCCCATGAGTGAGGAGCCCAATGTGGGACTCGATCCCAGGACCCTGGGGTCATGACCTGAGCTGAAGGCAGCCACTTAACTGATTGAGCCACCTAGGCATCTCTAAAGCTGCTTTTTATACTTTCATATTCCAGTAGTTTTATTGACAAGTCTACCATCTACTGCACTTAAAATTAAATCTTGATCAAAGATGACATTCTCATCAACCAACATTATAATAAAAAGTAAAATGTTAATCATTGTTTTATTTACTGCTTGGGATATAGTAGATGTTTGATAAGTATTTGGTAAATGAGTGGGAATTCAAGGGAAGAAACAAGACTTTTCATCTGCTCTCATCTTTGCCATAAAATATTATTCTGAATGTTGTAGATATTGTGGGAAGATAAAATGTTAAAAGATAAACCTATAAAGAAGAGCCAAAATTATCATTGCTTGCCTTTAGATGATAACTACCCATCTGGAAAACTCCAATAAAAATCAGCTACAAATTTCTCAGAATTAATGGAGATCAGCAAGATTTTAAAATGTAAAATAAATAAATAAATAAATACACCAATTAATGGCTTTTTTATATACTAGGAACTAACCAGCTGGAAAAATGTAACTATCTTATAGTAGCAACCAAAAATATATAGTATCTAAGAAGAAGTATAAGAAATA
Source organism: Taxidea taxus jeffersonii (assembly GCA_003697995.1). NCBI lineage: Eukaryota > Metazoa > Chordata > Mammalia > Carnivora > Mustelidae > Taxidea > Taxidea taxus. The sequence continues at coordinate 38,800 of ML108579.1, read as the reverse complement.
TATAGAATGTTTGTCAAGAAAATAATTCAACTTTACTGAAAGCATAACATAATTCTTGCTTAAGTGGAAATACATATTTTGTTTTTAGATAAGAAGCTACATATTGGGGGTACCTGGGTGGCTTATTTTGTTGAGTGTCTGCCTTTGGCTCAGACTGTGTTCCCAGGGTCCTGGGATAGAGCTCTGCGTTGGACTCCCGGCTCAGTGTGCTTCTCCCTCTCCTCCGTCCTCATATTCTCTCTCTGCTCTCCCTTTCTCTCTCTGTAATTATCTCTCTCTCTGAAATAAATAACATCTTTTTTAAAAAGCTATATATTGAAACGATGCTTCTTTTCCAAATAGATTTAATGCAGTTCTGTTTGGATCAGTCAGCCTCAGTTGTCCTTTAGGGAAGGCAAGATGCAAGGCTATGAATGAGTGTTGGGCACATAGAGCTCCCATGGTTGCAAATGGCAAGGTGTAGTGTAGATCAGGGGCTGGGCATTTGGCAAAAGGAGTGAGAGATGTGAGGCTGCCCTACATTTTTTCCTCCTGAGCACACCATGGCCCATCTCCAGCTTCCAGCTCTCTGGAAACAGAACAAGAAGGCTGGGGACTCTCAATATGCTTTTCTAAATTTTCACGTATCTTTTCTGCTTTTAGCTTACCTGACCCTGTATAGCCCAGAAACCTGTGTACCTTTCACAGAGAATGAACCTGCAGCCTTTCGGTGGGATGGAACAGTGGTCCCACTCTAATCAGTGAGGTGGGGGTCCAGAGGGGTTTTTCCAAATTGTCCTCCTGATTGGAGTTCCATCCTGAGCCCCTTCCACATGCACCTGGAGTCACTGGCTCACATGTCTTATGTCCCTGCATGCTGCCCTAGGACATTCCTGGAGGTATCAGCTGAATTCCCAGGACTCCTGCTTTCTAGCTTCCAAAATGCTGGTGTTTCTTCTCTCATTCTTTTTTTTTTTAAGATTTATTTATTTACAGACAGAGATCACAAGTAGGCAGAGAGAGAGGAGATAGCAGGCTCCCCCCTGAGCAGAGATCCCAATGTGGGGCTCCATCCCAGGACCCTGAGATCATGACCTGAGCCGAAGGCAGAGGCTTAACACACTGAGTCACCCAGGCACCCCTCTCTTCTCTCATTCTTTGCTCCAAGGGTTTTATGCTTTTTACAACAAACTGTGTTGTCATTTTAGAGAGGGTTTGGAAGAGAACAGTTAAATCTACCATCTTGGGGCACCTGGGTGGCTTAGCCATTGGGCAGCTGCCTTCAGCTCAGGTCATGATCCTGGGGTCCCGGGATCGAGCTCCACATGGGGCTCCCTGCTCCATACGAGGCCTGCTTTTCCCTCTCCCACTCCCCCAGTTGTGTTCCCTCTCTCACTGTGTCTCTCTATCAAATAAATGAATAAGATCTTTTAAAAAAATCTACCATCTGTAGCTATATCATGTGTGTTCAAGGTGGCATTTTAGACAGAGAGAAACTATTGGGTGACTATTTAGGATATAAAAGCAGAGCCCTACCTCCCACCATGTGCCAGGATACAGCCCACATGGATTAAATGTGAAGTTCTAAGCCCTAAAAGAGAAATGAGTATATTTAGCCAGTCTCAAGGGCAGAGAAGAACATATACCTGTAAAGTAGAGGAAGAAATCATAAAAAGGCTAATAATACTGCTTCCCTTCCGATCTTTCTGCCTGCCTCTCTGACTACTTGTAATCTCTATCAAATAAATAAATAATCTTTAAAAAAAAAAGTTCTCCCGTAATTGGGAATAAGAAGCACAGCACAGGGAATATAGTCAGCGGTACTGTAATGGTGTTGTACAGTGACAGATGGGAGCTACAATTTTGGTGAGCACAGCCTAACAAATAGAGATGTTGAATCACTGTTGCACGCCTGAAACTAATGTAGTATTGTGTGTCAACTATACTCAAACATTTTTTTAAAAAGAAAAAAAAATGAAATTCTCCTATAATTAAAAAAAAAGATTCCTGGGGCACCTGGGTAGCTCAGTGGGTTAAAGCCTCTGCCTTCGGCTCAGGTCATGATCCCAGAGTCCTGGGATTGAGCCCAGCAGCATCCAGCTCTCTGCTCAGCAGGGAGCCTGCTTCCTTTCCTTTCTCTCTGCCTGCCTCTCTGCCTACTTATGATCTCTGTCAAATAAATAAATAAAATATTTTTAAAAATTCCTAATAGGTGCGCCTGGGTGGCTCAGTGGGTTAAAGCCTCTGCCTTCAGTTCAGGTCATGGTCTCAGGGTCTTGGGATCCAGCCCCGCATCCAGCTCTCTGCTCAGCAGGGAGCCTCCTTCCTCCTCTCTGCCTGCCTCTCTGCCTACTTGTGATCTCTGTCTGTCAAATAAATAAAATCTTAAAAAAAATTCCTAATAAAAAGACAAATGATAAGTAGAGGGAAATGCTTGTAAATATGTAAAATGTCAGGCAAAGGGGTAATATCCTTAATAAATGATAGTAAGAGAAGAGTCCAGAGGCAAGGGAAACAAAAGGGAAAACAAACTTTTGGGACTTCATCAAGATAAAAAGCTTCTGGGGCGCCTGGGTGGCTCAGCGGGTTAAAGCCTCTCCCTTCGGCTCAGGTCATGATCTCGGTTCTAGGATCGAGCCCCCATCGGGCTCTCTGCTGGGCAGGGAGCCTGCTTCCTCCTCTCTCTCTGCCTGCCTGCCTCTCTGCCTGCTTGTGATCTCTGTCAAATAAATAAATAAAATCTTTAAAAAAAATTAAAAAAAAAAAAAAGCTTCTTCACAGCAGAGGAAGCAATCAACAAAACTAAAAGGCAGCCTATGGAATGGGAGAAGATATTTGCAAATGTCTTATCAGATAAAGGGCTCGTACCTCAAATCTCTAAAGACCTTATAAACTCAACACCTCCAAAACCAAAAAATCCAGTCAAGAAATTAGCAGAAGACACGAACAGACATTTCTCCAAAAAAAAGACATTTTTGCCATTTAGCCAGTAGACCCATGAAAAAATGTTCCACACCACTCGGAATCAGGGAAATACAAATCAAAACCACAATGAGATACCACCCCACACGGGTCAGAATGGCTAAAATTAACAACTCAGGAAACAACAGATGTTGGTGAGGATATGGAGAAAGGAGAACCCTCTTACAATATTGGTGGGAACACAGTGTTCGGCCACTCTGGAAAACAGTATGGAGGCTCAAAAAATTAAAAATATTCCTACCCTATGACCCATCACTTGCACTAAGTATTTATCCAAAGTATACAAACATAGTGATTCGAAGGGGCACAGTGTGGAGGGAGGTTCTGTTTAGGTGGTTCTTTCGGATGGCCAGGGTATTGGTCTGAAAGTGGGGTGTGTTCACTCATGGAGTGTATGAGACATAGTCAGTAGGGTATGGGAAAGAAATTTTGGGACTTCCAGTTATGTTCATATTCAGAAATTAACCAGTATACACATGCAGAACAATTATACATGTGTATAATTTAGTAGGTACATATATAGGGAGGGCATGCTCCAAAAAATGTTGATGGAATGTGTAATCACAAAAGTTTGGGCCCACTGGTCTGGGCAAGATATGTTGTTGGCATGCCCCAGAGAGACAGCATTTGGGTAGCTGAAAGTAGATGGAGTTGAGATGTGTTTTGGAGACTTGGTATGGGTTGCAAATGGGGTAGGGGCAAGGAGGGAGTGTTGGCACCTGCTGTGGGCCTTGGGCACATGGTGTTTGCTGAGGTGGAGAACCTAGAGGAGAAGCAGATTCAGGGGAGGAGAGGGCCGAAGATCAAGACTGTGGTTTTGGACATGCTAATTTGAGTGGCCTGTGAGACTCAAATGGAGATGCTGAGGAGACTGCTTGGTCCATCAGGCTCCACGTTGGTGATCTTACTGAGGGCCTTCTGGGAGGGAAAGGAGTATTGTTCAGGACAGACCAGGTCATGCTGTAGAACCCCTGCCTCTCAGCGGTGTTTCTCACTTCCACTGCACGTCTGCTGCTCCCAAAGTTTCTTCTTGCTTACATTTCCTTACTTTCTAACTTTCCAGGGGGTAGAGACATGCATCCTACCATGGAACCAGTAGGCAGAGAATCAGAGATAATTGGTGAGCAGTGCTGGCCACTGCCTGTAATTCTGCAGAGGAGCTCATGGGCCCACTGTCTTTAATGAATGACAGTAGGAGAACACCAGGCATGCATAGCAGAGAACACTGTGCCATCGCCTTCACTGGGCTTAGGGCATGCCCCGGAGGGACTCGGGAACTCGGCAGAACTTCTCAAGGAAGATCCTCTGAGTCAATAGAAAGTTCAGGTATCCTCAGGCCCCAGGGCTGCAGGAGAAGCCAGGAGGGTCTGACTACGAGCTGTCGGGGCTGGGCAGAGACTACCCCTGAGGACTACTGGCCCCACAGCAAGATCTGTGCCTGGTTGTGGCCTAGCTTCCCTTCTGATGCTGCACACAACATTACTGGAGTCATTTCTGGGCATCAAACTACTGCTTTTAAGCACTGTTGTGGTTAAAGATTAATTTAAGCTACCAGAGCAAGAAATTAGAGCTCAGGTGGATGATTTGGCTGAGCAAGGGGCCCCTATCAGTGAGGGCCGGACAAGCTGGGATGTGTTCTCCCACTCCCACCCACAAAGAGGCCCTATCCATTCAGCTTAACACTGCCTGCTCCCTGCGCAAGGCACTGAGCTAAGCATTTCACTTCCTTGCTTGTTTACTGTGCATAAGGGGCTTTATAGGTAGATTGGTTAGTTGAGGAAATTGAGGCTCCAAGTAAGTTTGCCCAGAGGTCCAGGCTGTGAGGGGTGACATGCCAGCTCAGCCCTGCTCAGGTGCAGTGGCCACCCCAGAGGGAAACACACTAAGGCCCCAACTGCCTGAGACTTCTGTTTTGTAACTGCCTGAGAGTTTTTGTAATTGGGGGCCTCTCTTTGGGTTTTTGCCCAGTCTGTTCCCTCTTCTGGGAGAGGAATCATGGCAGGTTGTTTGAACATCTGTCCTGGGAATAGTAAGATGTAAAGCCAGTCACTATTGAATGGGAGGTCAGAGGGGAAGCAGGCACCACCGCTGTACGACCCAATTCATCAGGGCCTTCTGGATTCTCATCCAGTTTTCCATAGCTGAAGAAGATAGCTGTGGCCCTTTTGCAGAGGAGTGTCAGTTCTTCTGTGGTGCGTCTGAGGGATGCTTATGGAGGAGCTTGTGCAGGTGGAGTCAGTCCCCACGGTGGTGCATGAAGGCTTCTCATCCTGATTGTGGGGAGGTGAGCACATCTGGGGCAGCAGAGGCCGTCTGAATTCACACCCCCAGGCATGCATAGCAGAGAACATTGTGCCATCCTTGCCTTCGCTGGGCTTAGGGCATGCCCCGGAGGGACTCAGGCAGAACTTCTCAAGGAAGGTCCTTTGAGTCCAGAACCTTCCTTGAGAATCCAGGACGACCATATTCCCCACAGTTTTAAACCTTTGGATGTCAAAGCAATGGGTGGGAAAGCCTCAATCTGGAAGCACACAGGCATGACTTGAATCAAGAACCTTGCAAGCACTGGGTGTTGACTGATACATGGCATCTTGAAGGGAGTGAGGGTGCCAGCTGCCCCGTGGAGGGCCCATGGGACATGCAAATCCCAGCAGTTTTGGGGCCAGGAGCAGTGAGGAGCCATCAGAAGGAGTTACTGTGCGGGCCTGATCTTGGGGGTCTTTTTCTTTTCTGTTTTGCAGATGCTATTTGACTGAAAGGTTCTGGATAATACCATTAAGGTATATTTTCCTTTTTCAGCTCTAAGTGCAGAAACTACATTTATATAAGCAAGCTTGTTCACTCAAGAGTTCCTCAGTAAAGGGGCACCTGGGTGGCTCAGTGAGTTGAGGCCGTTGCCTTCGGCTCGGGTCATGATCCCAGGATCCTGGGATCGAGCCCCACGTCGGGCTGTCTGCTCGGCGGGGAGCCTGCTTCCCTTCCTCTCTCTCACTGCCTGCCTCTCTGCCTGCTTGTGATCTCTGTCAAATAAATAAATAAAAGCTTTAAAAAAAAAAAAAAAAGGTTTCCTCAGTAAAGATCATCTGTGGGACTTCCTCGGTTCCCAGTTTGGCTCTGTTCTCTCGGGAGAGGGACTCTCCTTACCCACCAGCAGTGTTTCATACTGTTACCCTTTTTTCACAGCTCAGAGTGGGGCTTTTATTTAATGGCATGCAATCAGAGATCTTTTAACAAATAATGCCTTTTGAATTTGCTCAAAGAAAATATTTTGCTCTTTTAGCAGTAAATGGTGAAAGTAAAATTTAAGAAATGATAACTTCAACAGGGAGCTTTCTTATTTATTTATTTATTTGTCATAGAGAGGGCAAGTGAGCCCACAAGCAGGCAGACCATCAGGCAGAGGTGGAGAGAGAAGCAGGCTCCCTGCCAAGCAAGGAGCCGGATGTGGGACTTGATCCCAGGACCCTGGGATCATGACCTGAGCCAAAGGCAGTGGCTTAACTGACTGGGCCACCCAGGCGTCCCACAACAGGGAGCTTTCTTAGCTTGAGTTCAGAGACACAGCATTTCTCCTTAAGCATGATGAACTCAGCCACCTCCTTTTTTCAGTATTGCCCTTAAAATTGGGGGCAGGAATCTGTGGGTTTTTTTGGTTTTTTTTTTAGATTTTATTTATTTATTTGACAGAGAGAGATAGCGAGAGAGAGAGAGAATGCACAAGCAGGGGGAACAGCGGGAAGAGGGAGAAGGAGAAGTAGGCTTAGTGTGGAGCCTGATTCAGGGATCCCAGGTCCCTGAGATAATGACCTGAGCCAAAGACAGTTGCTTAACTGACTGAGCCACCCAGGTGCCCCAGGAATCTGTGTTTTGTTTTTTCTTTTAAGATTTTATTTATTTACTTGACAGATGAAGACTACAAGTAGGCAGAGAGAAAGGGGGGAAGCAGGCTCCCTACTGAGCAGAGAGTCCGATGCGGAGCTTGATCCCAGGACCCTAAGATCATGACCTGAGCCCAAGGCAAAGGCTTAACCCACAGAGCTACACGAGCACCCCAGGAATCTGTGTTTTAACATCTTCATTTATTTAAAATCTTCTAGTTTCCTTGTGAGAGGTGATAACAGAGAATGAAAGTAAGCCTCTGCTAGTCCTAACAGAGTCTCAAACAAGTTCATTTCCTAATACCAGTTGGCTCAGAATATCCAGCTGTTGCTGCTCAGAGGATGTGAGCATTTCTTTGAGGGTGGGGACCTTGGAGGAATGACTGTACCATTATTTTTTTCTATCTCCTGGTCCAAAGTCTTGGACAGCTCAGACCTCTTAGAAAAAAATAAGGTCTCCATTGTTCAAAGCAGTCTAATCATGTTTGTGTATTTCTTTAGAAGGCACAGAAGGAGAAGAAGATAAGAGAGAGAAAACAAAGATTAAGAGAAGGGACAGACATGTGATTGAGACAGGTTTCTAATTCTGAGCTGCTGGAGAGGCTGAACACTGTCAGCCTAAGAAAGCAGAAAGGATGGGCAAAAGCTATGCAGACCAGACAAGTTCATCTATTTACATATATATGTTCATATATATATATATTTACATATTTACTTATTTATATATTTACTTACATGTGTGTGTATAAAACCTTAATTTTTTCTGGCAATACAGTCAAGTTTTGCATAGGATTTTGTGGACGTAATTCTTTGGCTTCCAGGACTTTTGTGGTGTTGCCATGTTCCCCAGGCTGCTTGAGATCCTGTGCATCTGTATAAACTGTGTGACTCAAGAGTAGAGTGGTAGAGTCTGTAGGGTTTTCTATGTATACTGTCATGTTTTACTTCTTCCTTACGCATTTGGATGCCTTTTATTTCTTTTTCTTCTCTCATTGCTGTGGCCGGGATTTCCCGTACCATGTTGAATAAAAGCGATGAGAGTAGACATCCCTGTCCTGTTCCCGACCATGGAAGAAAAGCTCTTAGTTTTCCCCCATTAAGGATGATGTTAGCTGTGGGTTTTTCATATATGGCCTTTATTATGTTGGAGTATGTTCCCTCTAGACCTACTTTGTGGAGGGTTTTTTTTTTTAACCAGGAATGGATGTTGTACTTTGTCAAATGCATTTTCCCCATCTATTGACAGGATTATATGGTTCTTATCCTTTCTCTTATTGATGTGTATATCATGTTGATTGATTTGTGAATATTGAGCCATACTGTATCCTGGGAATAAATCTCACTTGATTTTGGTGAATGATTCTGTTAATGTATTGTTGGATTTGGTTTCCTAGTGTTTTGTTGAAGATTTTTGCAACCATGTTCATCAGGGATATTGGCCTATAGTTCTCTTTTAGTGGAGTCTTTGTCTGGTTTTGGTATCAGGGTAATGCTGGCCTTATTGAATGAATTTGGAAGTTTTCCTTCCTCTTCTATTTTTTGAAATAGTTTGGTAAGAATAGATGTTAACTCTTCATTAAATGTTGGGTAGAATTTGCCTGTGAATCTGTTTGATCCTGGACAGTTGTTTTTTGGGAATTTTTTGATTACTGATTTTATTTCTTTGCTGGTAATGGCCTATTCAAATTTTGTATTTCTTTCTGCTTCAGTTTTGGTAGGTTATATGTGTCTGGGAATTTATCCATTTCTTCTAGGTTGTCCAATCTGTTGGCATACAGTTTTCAGTAATATCTTCCATGATTGTGTTTCTGTCATGTCAGTTGTTATTTTCCTCTTTCATTCATGATTTTGTTTATATTATATATCTCTCTCTCTCTCTCTCTCTCTTTTTTAATGAGTTTGCCTAGAGTTTTATCAATTATATTGATGTTTTCAAAGATCCAGCACAGTTCCTGGTTTCATTGATCTGTTCTCTGGTTTTTTAGTTTCTCTATCATTTATTTCTGCTCTCATCTTTATTTCCTTCCTTCTGCTGATTTTGAGTTTTGCTATTCTTATTTTCCTAGCTCCTAAAGAGTAAGGTTAGGTTGTCTTTTTGAGATTTTCCTTGCCTCTTGAGTTATTCTGTATTGCAATAAACTTCCCTCTTAGAACTGCTTTTGCTGTATCCCAAATGTTTTGGACTGTTGTGTTTTCATTTTCATTTGTTTCCAAGTAATTTTTGATTTCTTCATTGACTCATTCATTGTTTTGTAGCATGTTATTTAACTTCTATGTATTTGTGGTTTTTCCAGATCTTTTCTTGTGGTTGATTTCTACTTTCATGGCATTTAGTCAGAAAAGGTACATGGTGTGACTTGATGTTTTTGAATTTGTTGAGACTTGTTTTGTGGCCTAATATGTGATCTATTCTGGAGAACGCTTTATGTGCACTTGAAAAGGAGTATTCTGCTGTTTTAGGATGGAATATTCTGAATATGTCCTTTAAAACCAGCGTGTTATTCCAAGCCATTGTTTCCTTATCAATTTTCAGTTTGGATCAGCTGCCCATTGATGTGAGTGGGGTGTTAAAGTCCCCTACTATTATTAAACTGTTGATCAATTATTTTATGTTTGTTACTGTTTTATGTATTAAGGTGCTTTTATGTTGGGTATATAAATATTTACTTGTTATATTTCTTGTTGGATTGTCCCCTTTATTATTATACTGTGTTTCTTTGTTTTAGTCTAGTTTGTCCAAGGTAAGTGTTGCTACCCCAGCTTCATTTTTTACATCTATTTGCCTGGTAAATATCTCTCCATCCTCTCACTTTTCAATTTTCAGGTGTCTTGTAGGCAGGTGTCTTGTAGGTGTCTTGTAGTCTCTTGTAGGCAGCATATAGATGTGTCTTTTTTTTTTTTTTAATTTTCTTTTGTATCTTTTTTTTTTTTTAAGATTTTATTTATTTATTTGTCAGATAGAGAGAGAGAGAGAGCACAGGAGCAAACACAGGCAGACAGAGTGGCAGGCAGAGGCAGAGGGAGAAGCAGGCTCCCTGCCGAGCAAGGAGCCCGATGCGGGACTCGATCCCAGGATGCTGGGATCATGACCCGAGCCGAAGGCAGCTGCTTAACCAACTGAGCCACCCAGGCGTCCCTGTATCTTATTTTTTAATCCATTCTGTCACCCTGTCTTTTGATTGGAGTGTTTAGTCCATTTACATTCAAAGTAACTATTGATAGACATGTATTTATTGCCATTATTTACTTGTTCTGGCAGGCACTGATATTTTGTGAACTTATTAGAAGCTTCTAATATATAGCCAAGTGACTGTCACCAGAGTAACTTTCAGTGTAGTTGCTTGGTTGGAGGCAGAGACTGTGAAATAGAAAAAAAAAAAAAAAAGTGGAAGTCTATAGGCAGTGGGAGAAGTTGCTGACAGTTCTGCTCATTTTTCTGCTTTAATGATCATTGGGCAGTAATTCTTGGATCAAGGGTTTATGGTGCACAAACTAGGCATGGCATTGATTAGACAAAGGTGAAAGACAAGGTCTTTGTTGGAAGGAGTTCATTATGTTGGAGAAGAAGAAAGCTTTCCTCTACAAGCTTAGATTTGAATGGTTGGGCCGGTGAGTTAACTGACAACAGATTAACTGGAGAAAAGTTTATTATGCACATGGGAGTATTCTAAGGAGAGAGAAGCTTCTTTGAACAGCTGGAGGGAAAAGATTTATATGCTAGTTTAATAGAGGGGCATGATTAGGATTAACCTTTATAGGATGGAAGGTTCTGATGAGCCCTTTTTACAGTTTTTTCAGAATGTCCTTGTGCCCAGGGTCAGTCATCTCCCTGACAGGAGACATCTCTGGAGGGGCAGTTTGTGGTAACTGACTCTCATAAACATCTGCTCCAGAGAGGGAAAGTTCCAATAATATTCCTTTATGCATCTGCTGTAGCTCATATGTTTTCACTTTGAGGTGACCTTTAAGCCATTTCTGATGGGTTATCAGTCCCCACATTCCCCCCATTGCAACTTCCCAAGCAGTTTCCCAAACAAGGTGCTGGTTGCTTGCCACAGAGAAAAGACTCAGTATAGAGGTTGAGATAACAGATCTGCAAAGGGAAGAAGAATTTAGAACAAGGAAGCGAAACAGAAAACAAAGATTAATGGCTGGAGCAGATTATGAACCCAGCATCTCCGGCCAGAGGGCAGTCAGTTGAGAGGATTTTTAAACACTAGTTTGAAATAGTTTTAGATGGTGAATGGAAGTGGCAGTGGCAACACAATGGATTTCTTGGTTTGAAGTGAGTATCTTTGGCAGTGCTGTCCTATACACTGTCTGTTAGAGTGATGAGCCCTTTGGAGCTTACATCTAGTTGATTGGCTTCAACTTATAAGACGGCTTCCCATCCTTGGGGAAAGTGGGAACTATAAAACAACAGGGAGTTCCAATATGGGTCTGGGCGGCCAGGTTGTAGTCTTCAGTCACCCCATGTCAGGAAGGTGGGCAAAAGATCAGAAGTGTTGCATTGGAGGGTTGTAACCAGATATTAAAAGAAACGGGGAGGGGAGGGATGGGTGGTGGTGCCTGATTGGCTCAGTTGGGAGAGCATGTGAGTCTTGATCTCAGGGTTGTAAGTTCAAGCCCCACATTGAGTGGAGAGATTACTTAAAATCTTCAAAGGACACCGGAAGGATTGAGAATTTGGTAGGGACTGACAAAATTTGCAAGGTGGCAGGAGCCAGGCTGGTTTGTGAGTAGATAATAAAAGCTCAGAGATAATGAGCAGAACTAGAATCTGATAATCTACAAGGTTTTCTGTTGAAACATAGAATTTCTTGATACGGTCACTTCCTTCTTTCATCGAGGATAATCAGGATGGTTTTTCTTTACAAAATAATTCAGTTCTCATTAGATTTGGCCTGATTATTTACAAAAGTGCAGCAATAATGCCAATTGAACACATAGACCTTTTTAAGTTTGCTTTGCTAGAAGAACTTTTTATAAGGAATCTCAGGTGAAACTTTTAAAAACCACTCAAGACTAGGAAGGCAAGCCAGGAACTGCAGTACTTATAGCTTTGGATGAATTCTTCTCTTTTCAAAGTCCCCAGAATATCTTATGGTCCTTGGGCCTGCCAGATAGTGACCTGTCAGAAAGGCTGGGACCTTTTAAGTTAGGTACCAGGACTGTTTTTCCAGGAGAGTTTTGTAAGCATTGGCTCCAAAAAGTAGACCTTAAAGTAGTCCCTTAAAGCTGTCTAGTTTTATATGTGATCGTATGTATCATTCTCAAGTATGACATTCCAGTCAATCTGTAACTGTAACTGATTGCAAACACTTTAGAGAATCAGAGAAAAATCAGTGTAAAACAACTATCTGTAGATGACAAAGGACCTAAAATGGCCACGGTTAAAGATCAGATGAGAGTTCATTATAAAAAAACAATTGACAAGGAAATTTGGTTATTTTCCTGACAGATAACATTTAAAATCTTAACCAGAGTTATGACTGGTTATACTAGGCATATACATTACATTATGCCAAGTATACTTATACTAGGACTTTTCATGAATAGTGATGGCATTGACACTTCTCTAGGAACTGCTTACAGTTTCTGAAATACTTTTATTACTAATATTTGTTCACATAAATACAACTTAGGGAAGGTTAAAGATCTTTTTTTTTTTGAAGATTTTATTTATTAGAGAGAGAGACTGTGACAGAGATAGAAAGAGCACAAGCAGGGAGCCCTGAGCCGAAGACAAATAATTAACCTACTGAGCCATCCAGGCAGTCCTAGATATCTCTTCTTATTTGACAATGCTTCTAAGAATCTCAACATATCAAACCTATTTTTTAAAAAGATTTTATTTGTTTATTTGACAGAGACACAGCGAGAGAGGGAACACAAGCTGGGGAAGTGGGAGAGGGAGAAGCAGGCCCTTCACTGAGCAGGAAGCCCGATGTGGGGTTCTATCCCAGGACCCTGGGATCATAACCTGAGCCGAAGGCAGACACCTAATGACTGAGGTGATAACTAGGTAATGACCCAAACCTATTTTTTTTAAAGATTTTATTTTAAGTAATCTCTTTACCCAGCTGTGGGGCTTGAACTAACAGCCCTGAGATCAAGAGTCACATACTCTACCGACTGAGCCAGCCACAGGTACCAGAAACCTAGTTATTTTTAATATCTCTCTTTTTACAAGGTAAAGAACAAATCTTTGTGATTTTCCAGGGACTTTCTGGGAAATCCCAAAATCAGTTTGAGATCAAGATTAAAAAAAAAAAAAAAAATTATTTATTTATTTATTTATTTGTCAGAGAGAGAGAGAGAGAGTGCAAGCACAAACAGGCAGAGTGGCAGGCAGAGGCAGAGAGAGAAGCAGGCTCCCACTGAGTAAGGAGCCTAATGCAGGGCATGATCCCAGGACCTTGGGATCATGACCTGAGCCGAAGGCAGAGGCTTTAACCCACTGAGCCACCCAGACACCCCCATAGCTTATTTAAACAAATTGACAGTAAAAGAATTCACAAGTAGCCGTAGGAGGTAATAGGATTGTGACAAAACAACCATAGGTGTTTTGAAAGTGAGAATACTTGGTTCTCTTAAGTAGTCAAAGATGTAATAAAGATCAAGATAAAGCACAGAAAACTGTTCTGATAAGGCATAGTGTCTTTGTTGTCTAGACAGATTATGTAAATATAAAGAAAAATGTTTTACAGTCCCTTATTCAGGGTATACTTATAGCCCAAGAAAATTTTAACAGTAAGAAACCAAACTCCAGTTTTGCATTCACATATTGTTGGTACTAAAGCTCATTTTTATTTTTATTTTTTTAAAGATTTTATTTATTTATTAGTGAGAGAGAGAGAGTGAGCACAGGCAGACAGAGAGGCAGGCAGAGGCAGAGGGAGAAGCAGGCTTCCTGCCAAGCAAGGAGCCCGATGTGGGACTCGATCCCAGGATGCTGGGATCATGACCTGAGCCGAGGGCAGCCGCTTAACCAACTGAGCCACCCAGGCGTCCCTAAAGCTCATTTTTAAACATAGTCATCCAGTCTTAGCCAGCTTTGACCTCACAACATGAAATTCCTTTTTGACAAAACGTCCACAACTTTCTGTATCTATTCAGGTTTTAATCCTGCTCTCCTTTTTTCTTATTCTGGAAAAATAAGTTGTTTTACTTTAGTGTAAAATTTACTCTTTTTCTCTTAACAAAAATACATTCCATGTTCCTTGTATACCTTTAAAAAAATGATTTTATTTATTCATTTCAGAGAGAGAGAGAGTGTGTGTGTGCATGAGTGGAGGTAAGAGGGAGAGGGAGAAACAAATTCCCCACTGAGAAGAGAGCCCAAGTGGGGGCTCGATCCCAGAACCCTAAGAACATGACCTGAGCCAAAGGCAGATACTTAACCATCTGAACCACCCAGGCACCCCCCTTGTGTACTTTTCATGCAAAGTTGCCTTTCACCCTTATTATTTCTAGTGGTTTCCTTTAAATATATTGGTTTTCATGTCTGTTAGTAATCTTTATCTTTTTTAAAAAATTTTATTTATTTATTTGATAGACAGATCACAAGCAGGCAGAGAGGCAGAAGCAGGCTCCCCGCAGAGCAGAGAGCCCGATATAGGGCACGATCCCAGGACCCTGAGATCATGCCCTGAGCTGAAGGCAGAGGCCTAACCCACTGAGCCACCCAGGCGCCCCGCCCCTAATTTTTTTAAAAAGTTATTTATTTGAGAGAGAGAGAGAGAGAGAGATTGAGCGAAAGAGCATGGGGAGAGGGAGAGAGAGAGAGTCCCAAGGAGACTCCCTGCTAAATGCAGAGCCTGATGGGGGCTCAGTCCCATAACCCTGAGATCATGACCTGAGCAGAAATTAAGAGTTGGACACTCAACCAGCTGCATCACCCAGGTCCCCCTACTTTTTGTTTGTTTGTTTGTTTTATTTTTAAGTAATTTCTACACCTAACATGGGGCTTGAACTCACAACTACAAGATCAAGAGTCGCATGTTCTTCCCATTGAGCCAACATGGTGCCCCAGTAACTTTTAAACTTATAAAAAATTTTATTTACTTATTTTTAAAAGTAATCTCTGTGTTCAACATGGGGCTGGAACTCATGACCCCAAGATCAGGGGTTGCATACTCTTCCAGCTGAGCCAACCAGGCACCCTGTTAAACTTGTAACAAATTTCAGATGTCAACTTAAAAATTTGCAAAGAGACACACAATTTGAAAATTCTTATGAGTCAGACAACAGAAGCAATTGGAGAAGACTGGTCCAGATATTATCTGAAAACATGTTTAAAGGAAGAAAAACAGGTCCTTAAGTTCTTACATGCTTGCCCGTCTTGTCAGAAGTAGAAGCCCACCCAGCCTCCTGCACCTAGGCTGCACTGCCCCTCTACAGGGGTGTGGGCACAGCAGCTTCAGGAGCCACATTATGCAGTGCAGCATAGGGACTGATAACCATCA
>ML108579.1:3892-23093 GCA_003697995.1 Taxidea taxus jeffersonii | reverse complement strand
AGCAACCAGTGTTTCATATATTTAAATTGCATTCCTTATAGTAAGGGTCAGTTTCATGAGAACAGACCCTTATAATCAATGGATCAAAGAAATCACAAGGGAAATTAGAAACTACTTCAAGGTGAATGAAAATGAAGACACAGCATACCAAAACTTTATGGAATGTAGCTAAAGCACTACTTAGAAATTTATAGCTGTAAAATAACAAAAATTTAAAAAGACTCAAACCAATAAACTAACCTACCCTAAAACATTGGAAAAAGAACAACACTAGACTAAATCTAAAACAAGTAGAAGAAAATAATGAAGAGTAGAGCAGAGATTAATGAAATAAAAAATAGGAAAACAGTAGAGAAAATTGGCGAAACCAAAAGTTGGTTCTTTGAACAGAGAAATAAAATTGACAAACTAGGTAGACTGACCAAGAAACAAAAGAGACGATGCAAATAACTAAAATCAGAAGTGAAAGTAGAGGCATCACTACTGACCTTACAGAAATATAAAGGGTCGTGAAGGTATACTTTAAACAATTGTATGCCACTAAAGTAGATAGTGTTGATGAAGTAGACAAATTTCTAGAAACACACAAATTACTGAAACTGAATTAAGAAGAAACAGGAACTCTGAGTAGACCTGTAACAACTAAGGAGATTGAAGTAGTTAAAAACAAATAAACAAAAAACAAACCCTGGTGGCCTCATTGGTAAATTCCGCCAAAAATTTAGAGAATGATTAATATCAGTTCTTCATGAATTTTCAAAAAAACATAAGATGAGGAAACACTTCTCAGTCTATTCTTTTTTTTAACAGTTTTTAAATTTATTTTATTTTATTTTTTTTATAGATTTTATTTATTTATTTGTTAGAGAGAGAGAGAGAGAGAGCGAGCACAGGCAGACAGAGAGGCAGGCAGAGGCAGAGGGAGAAGCAGGCTCTCTGCCAAGCAAGGAGCCCGATGTGGGACTCGATCCCAGGACACTGGGATCATGACCTGAGCCGAAGGCAGCCGTGTAACCAACTGAGCCACCCAGGCGTCCCAATTCTATATGTTAGTATTACCTTGATACCAAAATCAGGCAAAGACGTCACAAGAAAACAAAGCTATAGACAGTATTTCTTATTAGTATAGATATGAAAATCCTCAACAAAATACTAGCAGACTAAATCCAGCAATATGAAAAAGTACCATGAACAAGTGAGATTTATCCCTGGACTGCAGGACTGGCTTAACATTCAAAAAATCAATTAGTGAAATATATTAATAGAATAGGTGACAAAAACCACATGATCAACTCAGTAGACACAGAAAAGCCATTTGACAATATCCAACACCCTTTCTTGATAAAACACTCAATAACCTAGAAATAGAAGGAAACTTCCTTAGCCTGATAAAGGACATCTACAAAACCACACAGCTGAAGTCATACGTGACAAAGACTGAATACTTTCCCCCTAATAACCAGAATAAGACAAGGGTGTCTACTCTCATCACTTCTTTTTTTTTTTTTAAGATTTTATTTGACAGTGCAAGAGAGGGAGAAAAAGCACAAGTAGAGTGGAGCAGCAGAGGGAGAGGGAGAAGCAGACTTCCTGCTGAGCAGGGAGCCTGACACAGGGCTTGATCCAGGACACTGACATCATGACCTGAGCTGAAGGCAGATGCTTTACCACTTGAGCCATCCAGGCACCCCTACTCTCACCACTTCTATTCATCATTGTAGTGGGAGATTCAAGCCAGGGCAATTGGCAAGAAATTGTAGATATTCTCCAGATTTGAAAGGAAGAAGTACAACTGTCTCTGCAAATGACATAGTCTTATGTAGAGAAAACCATAAGAATCTTACTAAAAAGCTATTAGAATTTGTAAGTACAGCTGGGTTATTTGATACAAGATCAGTATACACTTGACTCTTGAAAAATGCAGGTTGGAGTTGCATGGGTCCACTTATTCATGATTTTTTTTTTATAAAACAGTTGTGTTTCCTTATGATTTTCTTAACATTTCCTTTTCTCTGGCTTACTTTATTATAAGAATATAGTGTATAATACATACAACATGCAAAATATAGGTTAATTGTTTATGTTATAGGTGTGGCTTCTGGTCAGTAGTAGGTTGTTAGTAAAGTTTTCAGGGAGTCAAAAGGTTTTTTTAATCAGGTTTTTTAAAATGTTTCAATCAGAGGCACCTGATTCAGTTAAATGTCTGACTCATGATTTTGGCTCTGATTGTGGTTTCAGGGTTGTGAGATCCAGCCCCTCATTGGGCTCCATTCTGGGAGTAGAGACTGCTTGGGATTCTCTCTCCCTCTCCTTTGGCCCCTCCCCCTGGCAAAGAAAGTTATAATCAGGTTTTTGACTGTGAAGCGAGTTGGTGCAGCCAACACTCATGTTGTCTAAGGGCCAACTGCACAAAATCAGTAGTATTTCTATACATTCACAATGAACAGTAAAAATGAAATTAAGAAAACGGTTCTAGTTACAGTAGCATCAAAAAGAAAAGATACCTTGAAATATTAAATCTTCTCATAAAGGAACATACTTCATCATTATACCAAGTCTTACTTCATACTCCTGACTGTAAAAGTTCCATAGTTTTCTCATTTCCTGTGAAGACGATTATTGGAGAATTAAAAACATTCTTTTTTCTAATTGTGATATGCACCTTTTCCAATTAATATTTTAATTTGCAATTTATGGTATGTAGGAAAGCTATTGATTGGCAAATGGCCACCTTTTCACTCATTAAGTTTTTTTTTTAAAGATTTACTTTATTTATTTGACAGATCCCAGGCAGGCAGAGAGAGAGAGAGAGATGGGGAAGCAGGCACCCTACCTAGCAGAGAGCCCGATGTGGGGCTCGATCTCAAGATCCTGGGAACATGACCTGAGCTGAAGGCAGAGGCTTTAACCCACTGGGCCACCCAGGCACCCCTGAACT
The DNA here is from genome assembly GCA_003697995.1 of Taxidea taxus jeffersonii. NCBI lineage: Eukaryota > Metazoa > Chordata > Mammalia > Carnivora > Mustelidae > Taxidea > Taxidea taxus. The sequence continues at coordinate 20,155 of ML108579.1, read as the reverse complement.
TTTTTTTTAAGATTTTATTTATTTATTTGACAGAGATCACAACTAGGCAGGAGTGGCAGGCAGGTGGGGTGGGGGAGGCAGGCTCCCTGCTGAGCAGAGGGCCTGATTCGGGGCTCAATCCCAGGACCCTGGGATCATGACTTGAGCTGAAGGCAGAGGCTTTATTTAACCCACTGAGCCACCCAGGCGCCCCTGTTTGAACTTTTTTTTTTAATGAAATATTTTTATCTTGCTAATTATGCAAGTGTAATAGACTTTTTTTCTCTGTATGCCTTTTAAAAAGATTTTCAGACTTGCTGACGAGATTTCTTACTGACCACAGCATTGACTGAAATAAAATCTACAGAAATTAAATTTCATCATGGGAAATTATACTTCCGGGTATTAAAAGAATGTGTACTTAATTATTAAATATAGGCATACTTTGGAGATGTTACGGGTTTAGTTGTAGACCACCAATAAAACAAATACTGCAATAAAGCTAATCAGATTTTTTGTTTTCCCAGTGCATATAAAAATTTAAGTTACATAAAGTGATGTTTATACTGTTGTCTATTAAGTGTATAATAGAATTATGTCTAAAAAATGTATGCAGTTATATGTGGCTAAAAAATGCTAACCATCATATGAGCTTTCAGCAAGTCATAATCACTGATCACAGGTTACCATAACAAATATAGTAATAAAGAAAAAGTCTGAAATACTGTGAGGCTTGCCAAAATGTGACAGAGAGAAATGAAGGGAGCAGCTACTATTGGAAAAATGGCACCAAGAGACTTGCTCGATGCAAGTTGCCACAGACCTTCAACTTGTAAAAAACCCAATATTTGCGAAGCACAGTAAAGCAAAAAGCACACTAAAGTGAGATGTGCCCGTATTCATATCAAGAAGTAGCATCAGAAATCTAGAAACTCATGTCCTGTATAAAGAAAAGCTCCCAGGATGAGAGGGAAAGAAGTATGCCTCCAAGGAGACATGTGTTACAGACAGATAGTACACATGTAGTCAGGGAGCCAGGAGGTTCTGGGGAGTGCCCTGATGAGAACACCATGCTGGCTGTGTTTCTAGATTACAAAAACCTTGCCTTGTCCTTTAATGATGGAATTCTTGCAGAATTTAATTATTTATAAGTCTAGAACTTTCTAATTAAAATAATGGTATAAGTTTTCTAATATAAGAGCTATAGAGTTTTCAAAACAAAATAGTTTTTGCTTGTTCTGTGAATTTCTAAGTGTGCTATTTACTGTTGGTTCCATCTATAGTTACCACTAATAGCCACTCTAGCAGGGACCTCATTTTTCACCCTGGGCTTCAGGTTTCCTGGTTGTTTGATAGCTACAAGCAACGTTTTTGTTGTTATTCAACAAAATGAATAACTTAAAAAAGAAAAACTTTATTTTTAAGTTTAACTTTATTGTTGTAAGAACACTTAATATTATCTACTCTCTTAATAAGATGTGAAGTGTACAAAGTGATATTGTTAACCGTAAGGGTGATGTTATGCAGTAGATATCTTGAACTTACTTGTCTTGTGTGATTGAGACTTGATGCATTTGATTAATAACTTCCAATTCCCTCTTCTCACAACCCCTGACAACCACCATTCTATTCTGTTTCTATGAGTTTGAGGACCTTAAACATTGCTTTTAGAGCAGCTTCAGATTCACAGCAAAATTGAGCAAAAAATATAGACACTTCCAGTTTCCATCTGTACCCCCCACATGCAGCCCCCTGAGCTGCCGGCATCCTGCACTGCAATAGAACATTTGTTATAGTCCGTGAGCCTACCATGACACCTTGTCATCCCCCAGTTTGCATTCAGGTTCCACTCGATGTTATACATTGGGGGATTTTAACAAATGTGTAATGACATCCCCACCATTGTAGTATCTTGCAGAATATAGTTTCCCTGCCCTAAAAATCCTCTGTGCTCTGTTCATCTTTCCATCCCTGCTAACCACTGGCAGCCACTGATCTTTTTATTGTCCCTAGTTTTGTCTTTCTGAGGTGTCAAATAGTTGTGGTCACAGAGTATGTAGACTTTTCAGGTTGGATTCTTTCACTCAGCAACAAGTTCCACCGACTAATATTAAGTTCTCTCCAAGTCCTTTTGTGGCTAAATAGCTCATTTCATTTTAAGCTAAATAACATCTGACTGCCTAGAGGTACTACAGTGTGTTTATCCATTTACCTACGTCTTCATTGTTTCCAACTTTAGGTTACTTTAAATATTTGTGAACAGATTTTTATGTGGACTTATGTTTTCTGCTTATTTGGGTCAACACCAAGGAGTGTGATTGCCAGATGGCATGGTAAGAGTATATTTAGTTTTGTGAGAAAGTGCCAAATTGTCTCCCAGTGAAGCTGTACCATTCTGCATTCCCACCAGCAATGAATGAGAGTTCCTGTTGCTCCATGTCCTCATCAGCATTTGGCATTGTCAGTATTTTGGGTTTTGTCCATTGTAATATGTGTCTGGTGGTATCTCACTGTTTTAATTTGAAATTCCCTGATGACATATGATGTTCAGCATCTTTCCACATGCTTACTTCTCATCTACATATCTTTTTTTTTTTAAGATTTTATTTGACAGACAGAGATCACAAGTAGGCAGAGAGGCAGGCAGAGAGAGAGAGAGGAGGAAGCAGGCTCCCTGCTAAGCAGAGAGCCTGATGTGGGGCTCATTGCCAGGCCCTGGGATCATGACCTGAGCCAAAGGCAGAGGCTTTAACCCACTGAGCCACCCAGGTGCCCCTATATATCTTTTTTGATGAAATGTCTGTTCAGGTCTCTTGCCCTTTTTTAAATTGGGTTGTTTTCTCATTATTGAGTTTTAAGAGTCCTTTGTCTATTTTAGACAATAGTCCTTTATCAGATATGTCTTTTGCAAATATTTTCTCCCAGCCTATGGCTTCTCTTCCCATTCTCTCTCTCTTTTTTTAAGATTTTATTCACTTGAGAGAGAGAGAGCATGAGCAGGTGGGGAAGGGGCTGAGGGACAGGAAGAAGCAGACTCCCCACTGAGCAGGGAGCCTGATGCAGGGCTCGATCCTAGTACCCTGACATTATGACCTGAGTCAAAGGCAGATGCTTAACCAACTGAGCCACCTAGGTGATTCTCTCATTCTCTTAATGCTATCTTTGGCAGAGCAGAAGCTGTTAATTTTAATAATAAAGTCTAACTTACCAATTATTTCTTTGGTGGACTGTACCTTTGATGTGGTATCTAACAAGTCATCACCCTACCCAAAATCACCTACATTTTCTTCTGCCATCTTGTAGGAGTTATATAGCTTCATATTGTATGTTTAGCTCTCTGGGCCATTATGAATTCGTTTCTGTGAAGGGTATGAGTCTGTGTCTGGATTCATTTTTTCTTTAAGATTTTATTTATTTATTTGTCAGAGAGAGTGAGCACAGGCAGACAGAGTGGCAGGCAGAGGCAGAGGGAGAAGTAGGCTCCCTGCTGAGCAAGGAGCCTAACTCGATCCCAGGACGCTGGGATCATGACCTGAGCAGAAGGCAGCCACTTAACCAACTGAGCCACCCAGGTGTCCCTGGATTCGTTTTTTGCATGTGGATGTCTAGTTATTATAGCACCATCTGTGGACCAGACTCTTTTTTCCCCATTGTATTACTTTTACACTTTTGTCAGAGATTAGTTAACTATATTTATGTAGCTCTATTTCTGGGGCTCACTGCTGTGTTCCATTGATCTGTTTGTATGTTCTTTTAGCAGTACCACACTGAAACTGGCTGAATGTCAATCTGCAGCCTCCCTACATCTCTTTGTGGGTTCTGGGCTTCCTTCCCCAGACTCCTTGGCCTTTCCTTGGCCCTTCTCCACCACTCCCTCCTATTGAGGTACAGGTTTTGGTCCCTCTCACATCCTTACCAACCAGTTCAGCCACGGATTGCTTTGGGATCTACTGTAGGAGGCAATAGGAAGTTGTAAATTACACAAAGTGTCCTTTTCTAGAATAAATTGTTAAAATATCTCTTGTCAGAAAATGAAGATCTAATATCATTTAAGAGAAAATCTCAGACTGCATGTTGAGTGCTCTGATTTGGGCTTCTTTTCCAGAAGGAAAGACCAGGATGAAGGTGGGTAGGATGCTTAGTAGGCCTGGAGGAATGTGGGGACAGAGGTCACCTTGGCCAGCCCCCACACACTATGCTAGGCTTCTTGTCCTGGAGCAAGTTACTGAACTCCTTAGAACTCGCTGTATGCTCTGTGAAAATTAGGCTAAAATTTACTGGGACAGATTGAGGTAACATGAAATCCAGTAAATTGGTCAGATTTATTAATGATTACTTACATTTTACTCTCTGATTTTTAGATTTTTTGACTTTTCCCCATTATGTTGTTTTTGTTTTGTTTTGTTTTTTACCTTTTTTTTCAAAGTAATTATTGATTCATAGGAAATGCACAGAAATATACAGTAATAATCCAGTGTTCCCATCCCCCAGCCTCCTTCAGTTTGAGGTAACATCCAACACAACTATAGTAGAAAATCATCCCTAGGAGATTGACATTGATGCAATCCATAGAGCTTATTCAGATTCCATGAGTTAAAAATACACTCATTGTGTGTGTGTGTGTGTGTGTAATGCTGTGCAGTCTCATTACACGTGTGGCATCGTGGAACCACTACCACATGAAGGTGCTCACCTGTACCACCCCTGCCAGGCTCCTTCATGCTATCCCTTTATCACCACCCCCATCCTTTCCCTCCCATCCCTAAACTGGGACAACCACTAATCTCGTCTCCATCTCTATCACTTTGTCACTTCAAGAACCTTTTTTTAAATATTTACTTACTTGACAGACAGAGATCACAAGTAGGCAGAGGCAGGCAGAGAGTGAGAGGGAAGCAGGCTCCCTGTGGAACAGAGAGCCCGATGTGGGGCTCGATCCTAAGACCCTGAGATCATGACCCGAGCCAAAGGCAGAGGCTTTCACCCACTGAGCCACCCAGGCGCCCCACTTCAAGAACATTTTTATAGATAGACTTATACAATATGTGACCTTTTGGGTTTGATTGACTTTTAAAACTCAGTATAATTCCCAGATTCATCCAAGTTGTTTCACAATCAATAGTTCATTATTTTTTTATTGCTGAGTAGTGTTCCATGGCCAATATGGACAGTTTGTTTATCTACTCACCTTTTTTTTTTTTTAAGATTTTATTTATTTATTTGACAGAATGAGAGAGACAGCAAGAGAGGGAACACAAGCAGGGGGAGTGGGAGAGAGAGAAACAGACTCCCCACTGAGCAGGGAGCCCGATGCAGGACTTGATCCCAGGACCCTGCGATCATGACCTGACCCAAAGGCAGACGCTTAATAATTGAGCCACCCAGGCGACCAATCCACTCATCTCTTGAAAGGCATCTGAGTTGGAGCTATTCTGAATAGAGCTGCTGTAGACATTCATGTACAAGTTCCTGCATGAAAATAAGTCTTTATTTCTCTGGAATACATGCCCAAGAATGCAGCTGATAGGCTGTAGCCTAAGTCCATTCATTGTATTTTTTTTTTTTAAGATTTTATTTATTTTTTGACAGACAGAGATCACAAGTAGGCAGAGAGGCAGGTAGAGAGAGAGGAGGAAGCAGGCTCCCCGCGGAGCAGAGAGCCCGATGCGGGGCTCGATCCCAGGACCCTGGGATCATGACCCAAGCCGAAGGCAGAGGCTTTAACCCACTAAGCCACCCAGGCGCTCCATGTTTTTTCTTTTTTAAATTTAATTTTATTTCTTAATGTACTCCCATGTGGGGCTCGAACTCATGACCCCAAGATCAGGAGTCATATGCTCTTTTTACTGAGCCAGCCAGGCACCCCTCACTCAGCATAGTTATTTGGAGGTTCATCCACATGGTTGCATGTATCCATAGCTGGCTCCTTTTTCTTGCTCTGTGGTAGTCTAAGGACAAATTATGGTTTACTTATCCATTCACCTGTTGATAGACCTTTGTATTATCTCAGTGGCTATTTTGAATAAAACATTCGTGGGTTGTTTTTTTTTTTTGCTTTGTTTTTTAATTTTAATTTGTTTATTTATTTGAAAGCATGAGCATGAGTGGGGGGTGGGGCAGAGGGAGAGGGAAACCCCAAAACAGACTCCACGCTGAGCACAGAGCCCGATGTGGGGCTCAATCCTATGACCTCCAAGGTTGGGACCTGAGCCAAAACCAAGAGTCAGATGCCCACTGACTGAACCACCCAAGTGCCCCCCGGGAATGTTTTTGATCAAGTCTTTGTGTGGACATATGCTTTCCTTGCTCTGAGGACATAAAATTACAAGCAGCTTGTATACCTTACAATGGCCAGATTTTTGCAGGTTCTGGAGGGTGAGTGACTTGAGTGTGCAAGGGACATAGGAATGGCCAATGTGGCCAGAGCAGAGGACCCAAGTATGAGCTTTCCATCATCGTTTGATGGCTGTGCATTTGATTGCAGGGTATTTTCTTTCTTGTGGCCTCTCCATTTTCTCTTAGAATGAAGTCCCGAATTCTTCCTGGCCTCTTTGGACCTCTCACATTGTGCTCAGCCTTCCCTTTTAGGCCCATTACTATGTCCAGTCCCTGCTCTTTCCTTTAATGAGAATAAGAGGATAGTGATGACAGCTTAGTTATATTGTGGACCCGGACCTCATGTGTGCAGTCTATATGAATTACTGTGTGTAATCCTTCAAGGAGCCCCACAAAGGAGGTACTACATTTATGCCCTTGGTGCAGGGAAGAAACCACAGCTCAGAGAGTTAAGTGACTTGTCCAGGATTGCACAGCTAGTGAGTGGTATGTTGGATGTTGGACTAGATCATCTGACTTCAGAGCCAGCACCTTTAACCATAGTGGTGTATACCCTTCGTCATTGGAAGGGCAGATTGTGCATGGAATTTAAGATGCCATTTTAAACTCTTCTTCCACATCATCTAGTTAACTCCTATATTCTTAACTTACTGTCCCAGTGGCCCCTTCCCTGGCAGCCCAGACTGGGTCATATCACCCTGTACCACATGCCTCCCTCAGGGCTCTGTGTCTGCCCTACTGAGCTGGGAGCACAGCATGGATGCAGATGCCTTCCTTTGCTTCCCTTAGTGCCTGCTGCCCAAAGAGTGCCGGCTAGCATCGAGTAAACCAGGTGAATGAGTGAATGAATTACACTATCAGATATCCATGTTTGTTATCAACTTTGTTGAGGTATTATTTACACATACAAATGTGTAACCACAATCCAGGTAAAATTATTTTGATTACTCTGAAAGTTTCCTGTGCCCCTTGCAATCTCCTTCTGTCCCCAGCCATCACTATTCTGTTTGTCTGTCCCTGTGGTTTTCTCTTCTAGAATTTTAGATAAACTGAATCATACAGCACATAGTCTTCTATGTCTGTCGTATTTAGCAGAATGCTTTTGGGATGCATCCATATTATTGCATGTGTCAGCATTCCAGGTATATATTTAAAACTGCCTTAAATAGTTATTTTAGAAATAGTCCAGAAATAAATACTTAACCCCACTCAGGTTTAGATTTGGTTCATAGAGCAGCGGTTCCCAAGGGTGCTCCCTAAGATCCTTTCAGAGTGTGTACAAGGTCAAAATGATTTTCATAATAACCCAAATATATTATTTGCCTTTTTCCCTCATTCTCTCAGAGTTTTCCAGATGCTGCCTGACATGTGGTATCGCAACAGTTCAGATGCACAAAGATGGTAATCCATCTGTGTTCTATTAAGCTGTCTGGCTTAAAGAAATTTCTAAAAATGTTAATGCCTCTCTTCTCACTAAAAGTTTTTGTATTGGAAAATATAGTCACTTTTTAAATAATGAATGTTAATTATATTAACATTTAATGGCTTTCTTGTTATTAGATACATGGGTAAATATTTTTAAATTTTGTTTTAATTTCTTACATGACAAATCGTCATAAATATAAACCATGTTAACAGAAGCTTTTTGGGGTCTTCCATTTTCTAGTTGTAGAGAAACCCTTAGTCCAAGAAATTCAGAATCCTTTGGACTAGGAATATTTTTGGAAAGGCATCAGGAATAGGATGAGAAAGTCTTTTTCCTGGGTGGGCTTAGAAGAGGGTTTGGAGACCTGGCCTGCATTGCCTGGAGAAGGGGCCTCCCTCCAGTGGTGCCAGATAGAATGTGGGCTGGAATGCAGGGACAGGCAGTGTCAGCTAGTCTCATTGTCAGCTCCCTGCTTACTCCCCAGACCTGGTTGAGCGGGTTCTTTTGATGTTTCAGCCTCCTACAAGGAGCCCACAGGCAGCCCATGCCTGCGGCTGGCTTGCAGGACATGCTTGCAGGATCATGCGGCCTAGAGCCAGCCACTTTCCCGAGATGAAGCTGCTGTTATTCTCTGATTTCAGGTTTGGCACTTGCTGAGGAGCTGATTGATATCTGTTCTGTGTTCTGATCACAGAGCGAGCATAGGATATCATCAGGACGGTCCACTAGCTTTCAGGAGAAGCTGTGTACTCTCCCCCTGTGGCCGCAATAGAGTTCTAAGCTCAGATTGAAAGACTGTCTAAAATAATTATTTTAACAGAAGCAAGTGGGAGGCTAGTCTTATTACTGGCCCAATTACTGTGGGGAAAGGGACATGTGGATTTTGGTTACCAATTTTGATAATGCTATTATTAATAAACGGGAGCAAAATTGTACCTCCAGTCTTTGACCTGTTAATTGATCTTCTCTTGCAGACGAAAAGGCCTGTGGTTCCGACTGAGGAAGATACTTCTCTGTATTCTGGGGTTGTATGTTGCCATTCCATTTCTTATCAAACTATGTCCTGGGATACAGGCCAAACTGATTTTCTTGAATTTCGGTAAGTACCATGTGCCCACTTTGCCTTGAATTTTAGTAAGAGTTTGTTTACATGATGATTTACATGTATTTATATCTACCACCCAGATCAAGAAATAGAGCATTTCTATTACCCAGGAAGTTCCCTGTGTCCCTTCCCAGTTACGGGCTGCTGTAGGGACTGCATTGCCCTCCAGGGCTAACAGTTGTGTGCACAGGTAACACCCGCTTGGGTGGGGGGTCCTCCTTTAGTGGCAGTGGGTGAGGATGTTAACAGTGTTGTGTTGGAGGACCTCTGCCCTTGTGCCATCTAGGAGGCTCACTGTCCTTGGAAAAGATGACTCCTAAAAGGTGACCACCTTAAACAAAAATAATTAGGACTTTTTTCTTTAAAAAAAAAAATCAATCCAACATGGTTTGGTTTCTATGGAACTATATACTGGCTCTATAGGTGTTGTAGTCTCCCTGAGTTAATTTAGACCTTGTGTGTTCCAAAGGTGGGTTTTTTTTTCATGCTGTGTATTTACTTTTGTGCAAGTGGGAGGAGAAAGGTCCAGAAGTCTCAAGCTTAGGAAGTAGAAGGCAGAGGGTTCCCAGGTACATAACTGTTGGGAATAATCCTCTTAAGGGGCATCATTTTATACCTACAGGATGAGGCGAGGAGGGAAGAGGCTGGGTCTTCGAGTGTTAGGGTTTGAAGATAGAACATGGTGCTTGGCACACAGCAGGTACTCCATAAGTGATGGCCTTCACCTTGGTGTGCGGGTATGGGCAGCATCCGAACCAGTCAAGGTGGACTGTGTGCATTTTTTTAGCTGTTGGTTTGCAAAGAGTAGGTTTGGACCTTGTGCATTTGGAAGGAGAGATTTGAAAGCTGGGGCTGATACTGTGGGAAGAGGCAGTGGGGTTGCTGGTAGAGAAGAGGGAGGAGGAAGGAAGAGCATGAAGATGAGGGGAGGACAGACGACAGGAGGTGCTAAGATGGCTCACGTGTGTCTGTGGCCTGGGACAAGCAGGGTGAGGGGGTGGTACTGGGGCTAGGCGTGTCAAGGCTCCAAAACCCTCTTCTGTAGTAACATAGTGCTCCAGGCTCTGAAGGTGCCTGGGTGTGCGAGTTCAGGTTTATGAAGTCTTCAGGGGACTTAATCATAGAAACTAGGAAGTCACTGGCCAAAAAGGGCATTTCTGCTCCAAAGAGGAACAGTAGGAGGAGGAAGAGAAATAGTAAGGTCAATGTTTAGTACTTTGTAAATCTGAAGTAAGTTTTTTCCTTTGGTGTCTTAAAATAAGTGTGAAATATTTGTAGCCAAGAGGCATTTGATTTTCCTAATGGAAACGTAGCTGAACTTTGAGGAATTAATCCTATGTTTTTGCCAGCGTGAGAGGCACAAACTTAAAAGGAACTAACAACATAGTAAAATCAAGGGAGTTTTGATTTTCTAACTTTAACCTTTAAGTGCCTACAGTCGGTCCAGCACAGAAGGGAGTTTGAGTTTAAATATAAACATGAAGCTACCGGGTTGTAGATACCCTGATGGCAGACTTTAGGATGGACCCTGAATGGCTTTTCCAACTCTGTAGGCCTCTAAGGTGCCTTGGGCAGGTGCCTTTGCCCCATGGTGGGGTCCCAGCAAATATTTGAATTGAATTGCTTTTCTTCAGATCAGTTCTTTGGGCTACTTTAGACACAGCCCACAAATGTTGCTCAGTTGGTTTCCTCATGAAAGGTAGGGTGTTGCACAGGAGCAGAACTTTGGGTTCTCCTAGTCCAGTCCCCTGCACACCCACAAGGAGAGGCCAGTCCCTCACCCTTTTCCCACATGTCCACTGTGTGGCAGTGGGATTGCCTCCTGCAGCCATTTTAAAGGAGATTGTCTCTGGTTAGCTATCTGTGCTGCCTGGCTTGTGGAGGAATGGGGGGCAGGTTCAGCCCATGGGGCTGGAGGGCCAGTGTGTTGGGATAGCACCTCCATTTTTGTCTCCTCAGAATGCGAATCTTGATCCTGTAGATTACCATTTGGACTCTAAAGGAAGTCTAAACAGTCTTTTGGGCCTCAGAACATAATAAAAAATACATTCTCAAGTTCACACCAAATCTATCTGAAATCACATTCATACATCAGATAAATAAGCTATAGAAAAAGCATAACCCCTGTGATTTAAGGCATTATTCTACTTTAAATATATTTTCATAAACAAAAACTACATGAGCTTTCCAAAAACAGAAGATTAATGGAAAAGCCCTGAATGGCAGTGAAGAAGAAAACGAAGATCATTCTGAGGAAATTGTTAATGTTGTTGCTTATCTGTCTATTTCCTGCTGGTCCCTTTTGTCTGAGTCTCTACAATAGACATGAGTGTATGCGCTTTTCACTACTTGGGTTCGAAAGTGTGATTCCAGTGTCAGTGATGTTGGGTGATACCCAATATTTTGTGGTCTTGAAGTTGAGATGACTTTTGTTGTTGTTGTTGAATTGAAGTATAGTTGGCGAACGGTAGGATATTAATTTCAGGGGTACAACACAGAGGTTTGACAGTTGTTTGCATTACTCAGCGCTCGTCACAGGAAGTGTAGTCACCGTCTGTTAGCCTACTGACTTACTACAGTAGTGTTGACCGTATTCCCTGTGCTGTACTTCTCATCTCCACAATGTGTGTATTTAACTGGAAGCTTGTGCCTTTTCATCTCCTTCCCCTATTTTGCCCATCTCCCCAACCCCTCCCCCTCTGGCAACCACCAATTTGTTCTCTGTATTTGTGAGTCTGTTTCAGGTTTTGTTTCAGTTTGCTTATACCTTCGTTTTGTTTTTTAGATGCCACATGTAAGTGAAATCCTATGGTATTTGTCTTTCTCTGTCTGACTTATTTCACTTAGCATACATAGTGCCCTTTAGTCCTACCCACGTTGTCCCAAATGGCAAGATCTCATCCTTTTTTAATGGCTGAGTAATGAAACCTAGGTAGATATCTTCTCTGCAGTTCTTTGCCCTCGGATCTAGAACCATCTCTTGGTGAGAAGGAATGTTTCAGTTCAAAGGCCTGCACAGAACTGCTCCTTTCTCTACATTACCTTGGGCCTTTTTTGGGAAATAGGTTAGATATATGAATTATGTATTTGTTTTTAAAGCAGAAGGCCAGCCAGTTCTGTTCAACATTCTCCAGGATATTAATCCTTAGGCGTCCTCTTTCTCCTTCCTCTTAGCAGTTCCTTTTAACCCTTGATAGCTTTCTTTCTTTCCTTTGAAAATTTTTTGTTTGAATAGCTGGCACATAATATTACATTAGTTTCAGGTATGTAACATCGTGGTTAGGCTATGCTCACCAGAAGTGTAGCCACCATCTGTTATCATAAATGTGACTAAAATATCATTGACTATATTCCTCATGCCTTGCCTTTCATCCCTGTGACTTACTCATTCCAGATTTGCGCATCTGTACTTCCCACTTCCCTTCCTCTATTTTGCCCATCCCCCCATACCTCTCCCCTCTGGCAATCATCAGCTTGTTCTCTGTGTATACAAACAGATCAGGTCTGATTCTGCTTTTCATTTGTTTATTCACTTGTTTTTTGTTTTTGTTTTAGATTCCACATATGAGTGAAATCATAATTGTCTTTCTCTGCCTGACTTGTTTCACTTAGCATTATACCCTCTAGGTCCATCTATGTTGTCACAAATGGCAAGGTATTGTCCTTTTTTATGGTTTTGTAGTAATCTAGTGTGTGTGTGTGTGTGTGTGTGTGTGTGTACTACATTGTTCTTATCCATTTGTCTATCCATGGACACTTGGGTTTCTTCCGTATCTTGGCTATTGTAAATGATGCTGCAGTAAATATGGGTGTGCAAGTATCCTTCCAAATTAGTGTTTTCATTTTCTATTTTAATTTTTTTTAAAGATTTTATTTATTTATTTGACAGAGAGAGATCACAAGTAGGCAGAGAGGCAGGCAGAGAGAGAGGAGGAAGCAGGCTCCCCGTTGAGCAGAGAGCCCGATATGGGGCTCAATCCCAGGACCCTGAGATCACGACCTGAGCCGAAGGCAGAGGCTTTAACCCACTGAGCCACCCAGGTGCCCCTTTATTTTAATTTTTTAAAATATTTTATTTATTTATTTGACAGAAAGAGACAGAGTGAGAGAGGGATCACAAACAGGGGGAATGGGAGAGGGAGAAGCAGGCTTCCCACTGAGCAGGGAACCCCATGCAGGGCTTGATCCCAGGATCCCGGGATCATGACCTGAGCTGAAGGCAGACGCTTAATGCCTGAGCCACCCAGCTGCCCCAGTATTTTCATTTTCTTTGGGTAAATATCTGGTGGTGGAATTATTGGATCATAACGGTGTTTTTCTTTTTAATTTTTTGAGGAATTTCCCGACTGTTTTCCTTTCTTACCCCTTTTCTCTCTCTCTTTTTTTTTTTTTTTAGATTTTTTTTTTTTTTTTTTTTTTTTTGACAGAGAGAGATCACAAGTAGGCAGAGAGGCAGGCAGAGAGAGAGAGGAGGAAGCAGGCTCCCTGCTGAGCAGAGAGCCCGATGTGGGACTCGATCCCAGGACCCTGAGATCATGACCTGAGCCGAGGGCAGCGGCTTAACCCACTGAGCCACCCAGGCGCCCCTACCCCTTTTCTCTTATGGAAGCCCCTACAGCCCCCATCACAGTGTTAGAATTTGATATAACACAGAGCCCTCTGCCCTCCCCCTCTTGTTGGCACCATGCCTCTTCCAGTGCATCAGTGACTGGGATGAGGGGTGGCCCAACATTCAAAATCCTCAGGCAGTTAGAAGTGTCCATTATGGCTGAGTAGCTGTAGCCTCTCACCCTGTTATGTATTTTGCAGATGGACTAAAGAAGGGATGATAGACTAGGTCGTTTTCCATTCAGTTGTATACTCACTGATTTATTCACTGACCACTGTTTGTGCAGGATCCTCTCTAAATCACGCCCATTGGTATGTGGTTGCCAATAAATGACAGTGCGGTCAGAGGGTGAATAATGAAAAATGGAAGGACAGGAAGCCAGAGATGGGGTTGAAGCAGCTGGATGTGTCTTGCAGGCCTGTGGGGACAGCAGCATGTGTATTGCGTTTCTGGTTGTGCACTTAAGCTGTATGTGAGGCCGAACTTATAGAACTAGCAGTGAGGGTCTGGGTCACTATCCTGGACGCCTCACTCCTGCCCCTGCTGTGGGACCTGTGGGCTGCCTGTGGGTCCTGTGCTGTGTCCTTGCTCCAGCCCCAAGGGTCATGGGGCCAAGGGATAACAAAGGTCAGAAGGCCCTGGTACCCAGCTGTTCCAGGCCAGCAGGAGTGAGGTGTGTTCTGGCCTGGGCATGTCCTGCCACCCTCCTCCTGTACCCCTTGACCCTGTCTCTTTGTGGCATTTTGCTTACTCAGACTGGTAGTTACCAGTGGTAACTACTCTGGCCACTCCTCTCAAGCTGCCTAACCCCTTGGACTGACCATGGACCCCCACTCTCTGGAAGGGCCCCAGGGGAAAGGAGGCACATGGGTGGCATCTGCTGGACTCAGTACATTCACTGCCTTCTTTTTCACGGTTATTTCTACAACAGAAGTAAGAGTGGACTGGAAGACAAGTTTTGTGGAGTGAGGTCCTCTAGAGGAGCATCTGGCTTCTCAGTTTCTAGATTTCTCAGGCCTGAAAGCTTTTGGGATTAGCTGCTAATCCTCATCAAACTCTTTTCACAGGTAGGGGGTTCTCTTGGAGCTGTGGGGTCATGTGGAAGTAGCTTGGCCACCTCTCCCAACACAGAACCTGCCGAGGCCTGAGAGCTGAACCAGTGGAAGCCAAGTGCCCTCAGCCCTTGATGACACCCACTTTCTGTTTGGCATGGGGGCTGGGCGTGGATAATTCCAGTCTCAGGAGCAGAATTAAGGGAATCTGGGTGTTAAGGTTCACTGGGTGAACAGTGGGAATGGCGTTGGGGTTTTTAGAGTTTTGTTGATGAAGTCATTTGATTTCACAGTTGTCAATGGGCACATGAAGCTGCAGCTGTCACTTCCCACAGCATGGAACACTGTCCCATGATGGCGACTGTAGGACTAGGTACCTGCATCTGAAACAGCACGGGAAACAGAGGCCCTTGCCAGCCTTCTCTCTGGTCAGGAGCCTTCTCTGAGTCCCATTGCCAGAGTAAAATCTGACCTCCATAGCATGACTGCCTTGGCCCCCGGGAGCAGCTGTAACAAATACCACAAACCGGATGACTTAAAACAACAAAAATTTATTCTCTCCTGCTTCTAGAGCCTGGAATCCTGAAATCAAGGTCTCAGTAGGGCTTCGCTCCCTGAGACTCTGGGCATGGTCCTTCCTGGCCTCTCTGGGCCTTTGGTGGTGGCCAGGGGTCTATGGTGTCCCTCACCCTGTGGCTGCACAGCTCCGGCCTCTGCCTCTGTCGTCAGCTGCAGCTGTCTGCCTCCCAGTGTCTTTCCATTGTCTTCCTCTGCCCTTGTCTGTGTCTGTGTCCCAGTTTTCCCTTTTGATAGGGACACCAGGTCTACTGGATTGAAGTCCACTGTATGACCTCACTTTAGCTTGATTATCTCTGTGCACACCCTATTTCCAAATAAGGTCACATCTGATGGGCTGGGGGTTGGGACTTCAGTGTATCTTTCAGTGTATCCTGAAAAGGACATGAGGGCCAGTTAGTATTAGAGCCATTCACCTTTCTTCCTTCCTGTCTGATTAGTCAAGAGTGCGGGCTGTGGGTTCAGGCTGCCTAGGTGCAAGTCCCAGGTCTGTGATGTGGTAGCTGGTGACTGAACAAGAGCTCTGAAGTGGAAGACGTGGGGTGCACGTCACAGGAGGCCCTGCAGGAGGGTGTGCACGTGTAGGGACGGCATGGCGGGAGCACCAGGACGTGCGGTGCCACCTCCTTTGATGGCCCTTTTTCTTTTAAGAGAAAGTCATAAAGTCTAAAATATTTAGCCCCCGCCTCCTTGGGGAAGGGGTGGATTAAGAAGCTGAAGGTACAAATGGCATCCCTTGTAGGAGGATTTATCTCCTTGCATGGTCGGGAATTTCTGGGGAAGGAGCATGAGTGGGTATTTCATTTCTTCAGCAAATGTGTAGTGAGCTGCAATGGGCATTGGAGGAATGAGAGCTAAATGTGCAGGTATGTGGCGGGAGAGTATTCAGGTGGAAAGGCCTGGATGGAGATCAAAGGCCTTTTCTTAGGAACGGGACGGTAGGAGGAGATGAGCACATTTGGCTTTTGCGCCATGTGGATATGTACGATTATGTAATGAAACTGCTCTCTTCACCAAAGGAAACTATATGGTGGTGTGTGACTCCCTCATACAAGGTGGGATTGGCTAGAGGCCAGGACCATCCTGCTGTTTGTCACTACCCCCTTTGGGAGTTGCCATTTGATAAAGTGAGTAAATCTTACCTCAAGGTTTTTAGGTTTTTGGTTGTTTTTTTTTTTTT
>ML108578.1:0-76307 GCA_003697995.1 Taxidea taxus jeffersonii | reverse complement strand
TTAAGACAAAGCTGTGATCACCAAGAAAGCATGGCACTGGCAGAAAAACAGACATATAGACTGTGGAACAGAGTAGAGAGCCCAGGTATGGACCCTCAACTCTCTGGTCAAATAATCTACATATTTGACATAGGCAGTAACCTCTTTGACACTGGCCATAGCAACTTCTTTCAAGACATGTCCAAAAGCAAAAGAAACAAAAACATAAATGAACTTTTGGGACTTCATCAAGATAAAAAGCTTCTGCACAGTGAGGGAAACAGTCAACAAACAAAGAGGCAACTATGGAATGGGAGAAGATATTTGCAAATGACACTACAAAGGGCTGATATCCAAGATCTATAAAGAACTTCCCAAATTCAACAGCCAAAAAACAGATAGTCATGTCAAAAAATGGGCAGAAGACATGAACAGACACTTCCCCAAAGAAGACCCACAAATGGCTAACAGACACGTGAAAAAGTGTTCATCATTATTAGCCATCAGGGAAATTCAAATCAAAACCACATTGAGACACTACCTCACACTAGTTAGAATGGCCAAAATAAATAGGACAGAAAACAACAAGTATTAGAGAGGATGTGGAGAAAGGGGAACCCTCTTACACTGTTGGTGGGAATGCGACTTGGTGCTGCTACTTTGGAAAACATTGTGGAGATTCCTCAAGAAGTTAAAAATAGAGCTACCCTATGACCCTGCAATTGCATTACTGGGTATTTACCCCAAAGATACAGATGTAGTGAATAGAAGGGCCATCTGTAACCCAATGTTCATAGCATCAGTGGCCACAATCATCAAACTGTGGAAAGAGCCAAGATGCCCTTCAACAGATGAATGGGTAAAGAAAATCTGGTCCATATATACAATGGAATATTATGCAGCCATCAGAAAGGATGAATGCCCAACTTTTGTATCAACATCAACAGAACTGGAGGAGATTATGCTGGGTGAGATAAATCAAGCAGAGAAAGCCAATTATCATATGGTTTCACTTACTTGTGGAGCATAAGGAATAACATGGAGTGTTAGGAGATGGAAAGGAAAAGTGAACTGGGGTAAACTGGAGAGGAGACGAAGCATGAGAGACTGTGAACTCTGAGAAACAAACTGAGGGTTTTGGAGTGGAGAAGGGAGGGGGGTTGGGTAAACCTGGTGGTGAGTATTAAGGAGGGCACATATTGCATGAAGCACTGGGTGTGGTGCATAAACAATGAATCTTGGAACACTGAAAAAATAAAATTGAAAAAAAAAAAAAACAAGGGCAGGGGAGTTTGGACACAGACAGTGTGCACAGAGGGAAGACCATGTGAAGGTACATAAGGAGAAAATGACCATGCGATTGTACTGAGCTAACTATAAAAAAGAAATACCAAGGACTGCCGGAAAACACTAGAAGCTAGAAGATATAAGGAAGGATCATCTCCTAGAGCCATCAAAGAGACCATGGCCCTGTATATACCTGGATTTTGGATTTTAAGCTCTTAGGACCATGAGATATAGTTTTCCATCGTTTAAAACCAGTTAGTTTTTGGTACTTTGTTACAGCAGCCTGGGAAACTAATACTACAAAAAGTAGGGTTAAAAATGAATTAAAATGATATTCTCCAAAATGAACCTAAAGGGGGGGGGGACTGGAAGAGGAAATTCTAAACTGAATAGCTCTTTTGAAAGATTCTTTTTGCTGATAAATGTAAGCACACAGATGCTTAAAATAAAAAGCTGAAGAGCTCTTTGCTTAAAGATGTCATATTTTCCAGAATGCAATGAATGGAACTTAACTTAGAGCCATTTGTGAAAATGTGTTTTCCCCCTTGAAATCATTAAAACATACATTGTTGCTCTTTATGTTAGTTTTATGATGCATGTCGGGATTCCAAATTAAATACTGTTTAGATGCTTATGCACCAAGAATTCTTTTTCAAGGAGACATAAGACCGGGTGGAAGAATATCTTTTTATACCGAGGCAGTGAGTCCTTAGTCAACGGTCAAAATGCACTTTACAGTAGGATTTTATTACAATATGAAAATATTTTGATAGGCAAAAGACTATGAATACAGAAAGACCTCTGTGTTCTACAAACCCTAACAGCAAGCCCATTTGCCAAGAAATTAGACCCTGTCTTTTAAAACAGGCTCATGTCTTTTGTTTCATTCTTTGCTCCTATGGCCATAGACCTGTCAGCGCTAAATCCAAGGGACCTGAAAACGTTTTCATATTTCCCCTCCCAGTAGCCCCAGATGAAAGTACACATGCTAACTTTGCTGAGCTTTTTCATCAGCTCCTGAAGTTTCTACAAAAGCGTGTTGCTGACCAGGAAACTGGGTCAGGCAATTGTTCTGCAATAAAGATGATCTTTTGAAGTGTCTCAGCAGCTGCCTACCTTGAACAGGAGTCCTGTGGATCATGCTCTTCACAAATTGAGCCTCAGGCCTCAGATATTATTTCTCCTACTTTAATAACAATAAAAAATTGCCTTTTTTTTCCACCTGCCTTTGGGCTTTCTGATTGATGAACCTATTCCCTTAAACAGAGAATTTTAAAAATTGCTTTAAAAAATACAACCACTTTCTGAAATATATTTGCAAAGCTTGAAACTCTATGAAGCTAGTACATAAGAAATACTGCCATATTGCCATAGGACACCCACCACTGACTTGGGCAAAATCTCTAAGAGGCAGTTTGATTGTGATTTGAACAGGATTTGATCTTTCAAAATCAGAGCTATTTTCTAGGCCTTGGGATTTCCCACCCTCCCCCAATGGAGACATTTTCTCCCTTAATTCCCTAGTCAGGAAAGAAATAAGTTGTGGTTTTATTTTGATATCAACTGACACCATTAGCATATTCCGAGTGAAATATGTATAGCTCATCAGATCAGATACCCTTTAACGGGGACATGAATTATGAATCAATGAAAGAAGCTGTCACCAGCTATGTTGCCTTGATATTAATAGCATGAACAGTCAATGTTGGAAGTATCTGGGGCACATTTGCCATTAAACCCATCTTGTCTTTCAAGAATGAGATAGAGGAGGGAGATTGGGAAGAAGAGTCCCCAGGTTAAGCAGTTTCACTCAAGTCATGAAACCAGAGGGATGAGACTTCATCACAGATTGTCTACAGTTATTGTCTGAGAGCATTTTTATGCTGAGAGGTTTTTATGTTTTTAAATAGTTGGAAAAAATCAAAAGAAGAATATTCTTGTGTGAAACATGAAAATTATATAAAATCCAGATTTCAATGTTCATAAATAAAGCTTTATTAGAACACTGCCATGACTATTCCTTCATGTAATGTCTATGCATGGTTTCCCACTACGATGGCAGAGTTGAGTAATTGTGATGTATGACCTAGAAAGCCTAAGATATTTACTGTTTGTCTCTTTGTAAAAAAAAAGCTCACTGACTCCCTGTATATTCAAGTACATGCATTTATATATATCTACATATATGTACATCTGTAAACATGAACATCTATCTATCATCTACCTATGGATCTACCTATGACTTACCTACCTTAAATTCTCCTTATATACAAAAGCAAACCTTTCCTGGCAGATTTTCTGTCTTCTAATCAAAGTAGTACAAGCCCTAGGGTGCCTGGGTGGCTCAGTGGGTTGAGCCTCTGCCTTCGGCTCAGGTCATGATCTCAGGGCCCTGGGATAAAGCTCCACATCGGGCTCTCTGCTTGGCAGGGAGCCTGCTTCCTCCTCTCTCTCTCTGCCTGCCTCTTTGCCTACTTGTGATCTCTCTCAATCAAATAAATAAATAAAATCTTTTAAAAAAATAAAAGTAGTACAAGCCCTGAAGCATAGTAACTGTACATCTCTAACCTCATTCCATTTTCATTGCTAAAAACAAGACTGGTTGGATACACAAAGAAATATTTTATTCTACTGTGTGCTTACCTTGGTAAAACTCAAAGTGGTTGATACCTACTCTGGCTGGCAGGGCTGTATTTTCACCCAGAATTTGGCCATAAAGTTACCTGGTATCCCTATAATAGCAACTTCAAAGGTGATATAAAGATGCTAGTTATAAATATACTAAAGCCTCAAATGCCCATCTGGGGTGGCAGAATTCACCTCCTATCATCTTAGTTAAAAAGGGACTTAAATTGATGCTTTCAACTGAGAATTATTTAAACTGTGTTTTAAATGAATATTCAAGGAAGAGCTTAAAGACCATTACTTCCAATGGGAGCATTTTAATCCTATAATTGAAGACCCTTTCATTTAATTTTTATAAAGTGACCAACGGGAACTTGGAGGTAGCAAGCTCAACTCAATTTGGTAAATGTGTCTCAGATAGTGTGAAATAATAAAGATAGTATCAGTCTTTGTCCCTGCTTTCTGTCACGGAGCTTCAAAAACTCTAGGAATTTTCCTGATGGGAGTCCCTTTCATTATTCCTAAACAGTTCCTTTAGGAAGGGAAAGGGAAGAGTGAAATGTGAGGAGAAAGCAAAAGACCCTTGGTGTTCACATGTATGAATGAATAAACACATTGTTGTTGTTGTTGTTTTAAATATTTTATTTATTTATTTGACAGAGAGAGAGAGAGAGAGATCACAGGCAGGCAGAGAGAGAGAGGGAAGCAGGCTCCCCGCTGAGCAGAGAGCCTGATGCGGGACTCGATCCCAGGACCCTGAGATCATGACCTGAGCTGAAGGCAGAGGCCTAACCCACTGAGCCACCCAGGTGTCCCATGAATAAACACATTGTAATAAAAAGCTGGAGCTCTATTCCTGTGGCCATCTGTAATTTTACACATGGCGGTTATCACTACCTGTGACTGCGTTTGTGTTCTTGGAATCTTTTAGGGTTTGCGTTTTTGGTGTATTCTTCTATGAGGGATTTGTAGTGGGTGAAATTATTTGATGCCATATAAAGGGGAAAAACTTTCCCCAAAGTGAGTAGATTCAGAAGCCCTCCCTGGGCAAGATATTCCCTAGGGTTCTATGAGTGTGTGCAAGCTGTTTGTAAAAACCAGTGTCCTTCCTAATGAGAAAGTGAAACTTTGGGCTGGAAAACAGAGTGCAGTGGGTTATAATCTTGACTGGGATCAGAGCCAAGAGATATCTGGAGACTCTTATATGGAGAAAGGCAATGTCATTAAGTCAGTTTCTAGCACAGGATGGGTAGGGTTGGAGGAAGGAGGAAGGGGAGTCAGGAAGGGGGAAGATGTTGGCTAGAGAACAAGACCATAGCAACAACAAAGCTGGAGGAAAGGCTACCAAGGGGATTGTATCATACAAGTCTAGTTCTTTTAGGCAGAAAAGAATTTAATCCCAAGACTTAGATGCTTACAGAAGTTTGGTTGGGTTGAAGGAAGTGGGCTCCCTACCAGGCCCCTAGTAATGACTCTCAACACAATGTTGCAGAAATAACACTGCTCTGTGCCATTAGAGAGCAGGAACCAAGAACATCACTGGCCCCAGGGCTGGCTTCTAGGCATGAGAGAGCTTTAACCTTGCAGACAAAATGGACACTGCCTTAGCCAGTCCTCTCCTCTCTCTACCCTCCCCACTCTGAATTCAATGAAACTGACTGGAGAACTTCAGTCACATCTGTAACCCAGAGGCAAGAGCATCTGGGAAACGTAATTCATATCTTCTTAATTTCTGCAGTATAGAAGGAAATCAGGGCAGATATTGAATGAAATAACCAATTGGCCACAGCTTCCATGGGATGGCAAAGGGTACTAGGTCATTAGGACTTCTTAGTTCTATTATCATAAACCTATACTGGAGAAACTTGGGTATTTTCATATTCTTTGTTGTTTTGGACAGCTACTGTGAGTGTGCAAAGAATGGTATTTCAGCATATAGCTCAGGTCGGTGTTTACAAGAGGTAGTGGTTTTTTCAGATGGGGACCCTGCATGCTGGTTTGTGGCAGCAGAAGTGATCTCATTATAGGGCCGGGGAGAGGGGAAAAGAATTGGGGACCAGGATCATAATGATCCTTTTCCACCTAGAAGCTCTAATCCTGAAGCTGTTCTCTGCTTCAATATCAGATAGATTTATACTGTTTTTTTTTAAAAGATTTATTTATCTATTTAAGATTTTATCTATTTGACAGACAGAGATCACAAGTAGGCAGAGGGGCAGGCAGAGAGAGAGGAAGGGAAGCAGGCTCCCTGCTCAGCAGAGAGCCCAATGCAGAACTCGATCCCAGGACCCTGGGATCATGACTTGAGCCGAAGCCAGAGGCTTTAACCCACTGAGCCACCCAGGTGCCCCTATACTGTTTTGATAAAGAGGCCACTTTCTCATGCTCACGTGTTACAGATGTGACTTATGTGCAGTGCATCAAGTCAAAGTTCCATCAGGTGAGCACACCTTTGGAGAATTTTAAGCAACTCTAGACATGTTTAACACAATAATTAACTAATTGGCATATTTAAGCATGGGCATCTTGTTCATTCATTGATCATCTTCATGATATTTAATTTTCATTCATTTAATAGACATTTGTGGAGCACCTGCTATGTGCTAATCACAAGGGAAAACCAAGACAAAATGTTAACTAATAGTTAATGTTAACCAAGTCCATAGATGTTAACTAATAATCCCTGATCAGTTACTGACCTCAAATCGCCCACAGTTTAGTGAGAGATAGGACAATAAATATGCTAAAACAATGTAGTGTTACTGATCAGGGATTATTAATTAACATTTATGGAGAACTTATAATGATTCAGGTGCTGCGCTAAGTTCTTTATGTTGTCATTTAACCTTATAATAACCTTTGAGTATGGTCCTATTAATAACCATCTTCAAGACAAAGAAACTGAGGTACAGAGAAGTCAGTAACTTGCTTTAAGTTCACTCAGCTATTAAGTGGTAAGGGATAGTTTAAACCCTGCTGTATGACTGCAGAATGAGCTCTTGAAAGCTTGTTGGGCTGTAGACACTGATGAGAATGCTAGCCCGTGCTTTTCTTTGAGTTTGGGTGAGACCATTCAGAAACTTGACCCAGAGTGAGGAAATATAAATTGATATTTGAGGTTGAGTTGGTGGAACTGGCCAGTAAACAAGTAGGGAATCATTCTGAGAGCAGAAGAATCAGTACGGATGCATGCCCACAAGGGGCAGAGGATGAGGCATGTTTTGAGACTCGCAAATAGTTCTACATTGTACAAAGTGCAGGAGCTGTGCAAAGGACTGGGGAGAGGAAGACTTTGTGAGCCTTGGTAAGGATTTTTAACTAAAATCAGAAGACATGCAAGAATTTTAAGTAGATGAGAGAAAAGATCCTTTAGAAGGGACTCTCATAATATATGCAGGGCCCTGATCTTAGGACAAGGACTCCCAAAACAAAAGTAAAATCATTACCTGTTCTTTTTTGACAAGGATTCAATATGGTGAATTTTTTTTTTAATATGGTGAATTTTAATTGAACTGAATGTTAATACAAAACACCCTGACTTTAAAAACTCATTAAAGAACTCAATCTCCCATTGATTGCTTTTTAGCACTCAATCAAAAATTAACTGAGGTCCAGGAAAATCTGAGAAGAGTGATACAACAAGCATGCCTTTCCAGTATCCAAGCTCTACCTCTTCCTATATCCAATTAAATTAGTCTGGCTGTTATGATTCCTCTCTTGTGTAGAAACTGAGGTTTACTGATCTGAGATAGGCTGTATTCCACACCCATTCTCAAAATCTGTTGTGCCCAAGTCTGGTAGTGGGCTGGCCTCTGTCTTCTAAGATCTATAGATTGAGAAACAACCTCCTGCAGGACATTATGATTCCAGATGGCTGTTAAGGTAATTTTAGAAGTAAACAGTCCATTGTTGTCCCCATTCCACTTCTTCAGATGAACCAAATAAAGCACATGAAATCTGGGATTCAAACAATGGAGGAGGAGGGCCCTTTAAAAAGTAGTTCTATGTAGGAATTAAGCATGTAACCTCTGGATTTAGCAGTACATGAATTCAAATATTGACCTCAGTACTGAGCAGCTATGTAACATACTTAACTTCCCTCTAAGCCTCAGTTTCTTTATTTGTATGGGGTAAAAACAGAACCTCTTTCACAACATATGGGAAAGTAAAGGGATAATCCACATAAATGTTATCATAGTCCCAACCACAAAGAAACTACTCATAATACATTTGTTTATTGGTGATGATGTGGACAAAAAGGGAAGTGGCATAAACTGCCAAATTTCTGTTCTTTTACAGTCTAACAATACAGGAAGGATTTTTTTTTTTAAGATTTTTTTTATTTATTTATTTTGACAGACAGAGATCACAAGTAGGCAGAGAGGCAGGCAGAGAGATGGGGAAGAAGGCTCCCTGCTGAGCAGAGAGCCCGATGTGGGGCTCGATCCCAGGACCCTGGGATCATGACCCGAGCTGAAGGCAGAGGCTTTAACCCACTGAGCCACCCAGGTGCCCCCACAGGAAGGATTTTAAGCAGACAAGATAATCTCGGTATCCTGGCATTCTCTTCCCTAGAACAATGTGGACAGTAATAGGACTACTTTGAGGGATGTCCCTGTAGCCATTTCTTGACTAGTTTTATCCAATTTCTGTCCGTTCAAAGAAAAATGAGTTACAAAGCAATCTACAGATTCATTTGCAATCCATATAAATTCTCCAATGGCATTTTCACAAAAATAGGGAAAACAATCCTAAAATACATATGGAGTCACACAAAACTCTGAATAGCCAAAGCAATCTTGAGAAAGAACAAAGTTAGTGGCATAACACTTCCTAATCTCAAACTATATTACAAAGCTGTAGTAATCAAAGCAGTATGGCACTGGCATAAGGACAGACACATATATCAATGGAACATAATAGCCCAGAAATAAACCCAAGTATATATAATTAATTCATCTATGACAAGGGAGCCAAGAACACACAACGAGAAAGGATCACCTGTTCAGTAAATGGTGCTGGGAAAATGGGATATCCACATGTTAAAGAATGAAATCAGAAACCTATCTTATACCACACACAAAAATCAAGTTAGAATGGATTAAAGAGCTAAACATAAGACCTGAAGCATAAAATACCTAGAATAAAACACAGGGAACAAGCTCTTCGACCCTAGTCTTGGCAATTTTTTGTGCATGACACTAAAAGTATAGGCAACAAATCAAACATAGACAAGTGGGACTGGAAAAACTAAAAAGCTTCTATACAACAAAGGAAACCATCAGCAAAATGAAAGGCAACCTATGAAATGGGAGAAAATATTTGCAAACCACATATCCAATAAGTGGTTATTATTCAAAATATATAAGGAACTCATAGAACTCAATAACAAAAAACCAATCTGATTTAAAAAATGGGCAAATGGGGCGCCTGGGTGGCTCAGTGGGTTAAAGCCGCTGCCTTTGGCTCGGGTCGTGATTCCAGAGTCGTGGGATCGAGCCCCGCATCGGGCTCTCTGCTCTGCAGACAGCCTGTTTCCTCCTCTCTCTCTCTCTCTCTGCCTACTTGTGATCTCTGTCTATCAAATAAATAAATAAAAATCTTTAAAAAAAATGGGCAAAGGACTTGAACCAACATTTTTCTAAAGAAGACATACAAATGGTCAACAGGTCATGAAAAGGTGCGCAATATCACTAAACACAAAGAAATGCAAATCAGACACACAATGACATATTATCTCAAACCTGTCTAGATATTTATGATGAAAACAATGAGATAACAAGTGCTGGTAAAAATATGGAGAAAAGGGAACCCTGGAACACCGTTGGTGGAAATGTAAACTGGTACAGCTACTATGGACAAGAGAACTAAGTAATATAACTACCATATGATCCAGCAATGCCACTTCTGGGTACATATACAGAGGAAACAAAATCATTATCTTAAAGAGATATGTGTACTCCTTTGCATATATCTGCACATATAAGATAAATCATTATCTTAAAGAGATATATGTGCTCCTATGCATATATCTGCATATATACTGTGCATATACTCCTGTGCATATATTGCAACATTATTCACGGTAGCCAAGATACGGAAACAAGTGTCAGTCACTGGATGAATGGAGGTACACACACACATACACACACATATGCACACACATTCAGGAGCATTAGTCAACTTGAAAAAGGAAAGAAATCCTGCCATTTGTGACAACATGGATGAACCTATAGGGCATTTTGCTAAGTGAACTAAGCCACAAAGATAAAAACAAATAATGCATGGTATCATTTGTATGTGGAATTAAAACAAAACAAAGCAAAGTAAAATCAAACTCAAAGAAAAAAAATATAGAATGGTGGTTGTCAGGTTGTCAGGCCTGGAGGCTGGGGAAATGGGGAGGGGTTGTTAAAGGGATCCAAACGTTCAGTTACGAGATGAATAAGCTCCGAGGACCTAACGCATCGCATGGTGACTCTAGTTGATAATACTTTATTGTATAACTGAAATCTGCTAAGAGGGTAGATAGCAACTATTCTTATCACATAAAAAAAAAGGTCACTCTGTGAGCTGATTAACTTGACTAATCATTTCACAAGGAATATTTATATCAAACCATCATGTTGCACATCTTAAGCATATACATTTTTTATCAATTGTTCCTCAATAAATGTGGGGGAAAAAAGTAATCAGAGCTAAAGAAAAATAAGCTATTTCAATGCTTGCAGGAAACAACAACAACAAGAGAAACAAACCACCAACTACAAAGACAAATAGGTAGTGGGGTCTCATCACATCCTCCGAGAGGGGGCGGCTGCCTGCAGCAGTTCCTTCTGTCCCCTAATAAAAAGTGTGGATCTTATTTAATGTCAGGCAGTGTCCTCTCCTGTCCCCTTCTGCACCAGCTCCCCACCTGTCCCCATCAAAACACAGTCAGCTCCCCATTGATGCACTGGAAATGATGCTTCATTTTATTGGCTTATTTATTCATAAAGCCCCTGAAAGAAGTTGGCACCTAATTATTGGACCATCTTCCTTAACTCAATTAAATCATATTAGATTTTTTTTAAATGCCAAGCTGGGGTGTGCTGATCTGGATAAAATTATTTTTGCCTTATTGAATAGGTACTGTAGACACTAAATAAAACATACCCAATATCTAAACCTACACATATTATGAATAACTTTTACTTCCCTTTTGAAGGTGAGATGGTCATAAATAATATTTCTAGAACTCCTTCCTCCCCACCAGCACCACCACAAACACACAGAGGCTCATATCTGCTCTTCTTTATCTCCAGGATAAGACGGTCAGAAAGAAAACTTCGGGAACTCTAAACTCGCCCATGAAGAACACGGAGGTAGAGATGTCAAGGAAATAAGCCAGCACATAAGTGAGAAGTAAGCTGAGGTCAGAGTTAACAGATTTATCAGCAAAAGCCAAGGTAAGAAGAGTCAGCCTTCTACAAGCTCATTAAATGATTTCGGTTTGCCTCTTGGTGCCTGCACCAAGTCTTGTTCAGCAAGTATAAAGACCAGTGATATGCTAGATGCGCTGGGGATTTCAAAGACATGTACTCGCTTTTTCGAAGACTTTACAAACTGATGTTCTGTGCCTTCATATTCTATTAAAATTGACCAGTCCTGTGCCTCAGTTCTGCTGTAGCTCAAGGTAACAACAAGCTAATCTGAAAACATGCCAATGTGTGGGTGACCTGCAATCTCCACCATTTGCAATGCAATGAGGATCTGAGTAAATTGTAATAATGTCTTAGTTCCAAAGAATGCCTCTAAAAGATGGTGTCAGACTTGTGGGCAGACGTTTTTGAGCAAATCCTGACTTTGAGTTGCAGGTTAGGATGACTGGGCCTTGGGCAAATGGTGGATTTAGTTCTTTCTGAGCAGTGCACAAAAGCACAATTTCAGACACTGTACAGATCTCGAGATGTTAAGTTCTGCTGGATATTTTATGAATTCCTGGGAACTCAGGTGCTGAATTATGCTAATTTAGAAACCGACAGAAGTGACTCTTTAGCAGTTGTGTTGAACACTGATGGTGAAAATCAGTCAGTAAGTCTCTACTTTATGGGAGCTTTATTACTTCAATCAACAATTGTACTTTTTATTTTCAAAAAACAGGAAGACACAAACAACAATAAGATACAGTAGAAAGGGAGTAGATTGCAGATTGCAAAGCAAGTGGGAAACACTTGAACTTGCAGAGGATAAGAGTAGGAAGAATACATCATAGATTTCGTGATGCTAATCTGGGTCGGGAATTACAATGTGTGATTTTATTAACATGAAATGAAACCCAGGGCCTGTGCCTTTTGAATTGTATTTTGAGATCTTTTAAGGGAAGTCACTGACATCTGTGCTGTTATCTGCATAGCAACCTGCATGGGGACTTTGAGAAATGTATGTGAGAGGAGCAGGGATAAATCATTTCCTGAAATACTGAGTATAAAACATAGAGAAGGAAAGATTTAATAGATGACCGATTCTATAAAGGAAGTTGTACGACTGGACTTTCATGGTGAAATTTTATATGGTCACACATTTGGAGGTTTGGTTTTTTTTTGTTTTTTTTTTTGTCTTTTTTTAAAGCAGATTCCTTCTCAAACACAGCTGAGTGGACATTTCATTTGGATTTTTTAACAAACTCCCACAGTAAAATGGGTGCAAACCCCTTGGGCTGCATTCTGAGAAGCAAACCTGAGATTTGTGTGACTTTCTTGATGGTCAGCACTGTTTGCTGTCACAGTTCTGGGTAAGGCAATAGTGTAGAAACGTTTCTAAACGCTGCACACTTTTCTCCTTATCAACAGGCAAAGATAGTTCTGCCTTTCCCAAGTACCTTCTGTGAGGCTGAAATTTGATACAGTTCCCCTCTAGCTGAAAAATTAAACCAAATTGGAATTTGACAATTACCTAGTTATAATAAAATGGACATGAGCACATAGATGAGGACTTGGGAATAATAAAATTTGAGAGTTTAATTTAGTCATAGCAAGAAAGACATCAATGTCACTTTTCAAGTTGATTCCTACTTTGGGCTTAGTCCAAGGTTTCCAGGAGTGCTCACGTATTATTATTTCTTACCCATTTTAATGACCTGTATTGTATGCTTTCAGTTATGAGAGGGTATATGAGTTGCTTCCAACAAAATATGAGACAAAAGTCCAAGGAATAACTGATTTTTCCACATAACCGTCTGCATTCTCTAAAGCTTATAAGACCCGAAATTTGAATCCTTTACTTTAAAATGTCCTCAATGGAAGACCATAATTTTGGAAAGACAGAAGTTGGAAAAGAAAGATTTTGACAGTTTTCACACTGATTACCTTCAGGGTAAGGATAATAATATAAGCTGAGTAAAAATTAGTAATTGCATGGAACTCTTAAACTCAGTTTTCTGTGAGCACTCAAAATATTGTTCTTATTTCAATGAGAAATCCCTTTGCCTTGAAGTGATAGGAGTAGTTTAATGAAAGCCAGCTATTAATAAAATACTGGAAGGAAAACATATTAATAAGATCCCTGGCACACTGCAGTTGTAAAGGTGTCATACGGGGGGCAAAGGTGATATTGCCGGTGTCAGGGTCACTGTCATTAAAAGCCTGAGGAACAGACATTGAAGGTCAACAACTGCATCTGTGCAGAATAAAAATGAGCAATACATGGTATTCTTACACCATATAACTAAGTCATGCAATAAGGGAAATAAAAATCAAGCTATTGAATGGCAGAGATTTTAAAAAAGAAGGTATGCACAGAGCCTGTGTGTTCCACTTCCTGCCACTGTTGGTCCTGTATGCATAGTTCTGGAGGGTGATTTGGGGCTGCTGTGATGTAGGCCTTAAAAATTAACTCCCTCTTCCTTAACACCAGTGTAGGTGGAAGAATGGTAAATATTTTCTTGAGTTTGTTTCAAACTCTTTACCTTGAAAATCATTACCTTAGACTAGGACTTCCTTCCAAGAACAAATGTTCAGATTTCTTTCCCCTAGGCTTCCTTCTATTACCAGGATCTTTATGTTAGATTTTCTAGGACTTTCCATGTTTCTCTCTAAAGTTTAACCCAAAGTAACTGAGATTCCGGAAGACAGAAATGCCACAGTAATTACAGGAATACACACAGTGGATGTGGTCTCTATGGGCAGGCTCCAGCACTGGGGGGAGAGGCACAACCTATCTAGCTGAAGAAAGAGAAGACAAAATCTACTCTTCGAGTGTCTGAAAGTCTCTCACAGGAAGTGAGCACTGGATTCATTCTGAATGGCTTTAATGGATCATACTGACCGACTGAAGTTATAAATGGAGATTTTTTTACCTCAGGGTAAAGGAAATTTTTCTAAAAGTTGAACATTTTAGTCACTGTGATGCTCCTTAAGAGAGAATATTTAGCCATGCAGGATACCTATTCATGGGTATGTTTTAGCATGAAGCTAAAAGTCACTGGATGAAAAATTGGAAAAATGACCATTTATGGTCTCTTCACCTCTGGGATTATATGATTACATATTATGGTTCTAAATAGCCTGATCACACAGACATTTCTCTGGATTTACAGATGATTAAGTTAGAAACATGACTTATCTGAGTTAGAAATGATAACCTCCAATCTTCACTAATTAGCCAGTATATATTAATATAATATAATATAATATAATATATATATATATATATAGTGCCTGTTGCACTATATATCATGAGAAGTATAAAGATGTATTTGACATGAGAACCTTACAATTTATTTCAGAAAATATATTATTATAAAGCAAAGAATACTAAGTACAAAATTTGTGACTATGAAGCAGACTTATTAGCAAATGGAAGCACAGGAATAGTCACTTAAAGGACCCCAACATCCACTCCCCAGAATCAACTGCTTTTAATCATTTCTGCTTCTTTTTAAAAAACACTTTAAAAGATTTATTTGTTTTAGAGAGAAAGAGAGTGATGGGGACAGGGAAGGGCGGAGGTAGAGAATCTCAAGCAGACTTCCTGCTGAGCACCAAGCCTTTTGAGGGGCTCCATCTCATAATCCATGAGATCATGACCTGAGCTGAAACCAAGAGTCAGACACTTAACCAACTGAGCCATCCAGGTGCCCCTCTCCTTTTTTTAATGTTAATAGTATATCATAAATATACACACATGCACACACACAACTGATTAATTTTAGACTTTAAAAAATTACATCCTGCTATATAGATGATGGCCTACCTCAATTATAATAGCACATCTCAGCAGCTGGTTGAAGAACAAGTATAGACTTTTGATACTGGAGCCCTTGACATTGAAAAGTGAGTGAGATACTCTATTCATTGATTTCTATCATTATCGTTCGGTATGTATGGGCTTGTGGTTTACTTCCCAAAATACCCTTTCTAGTAAAGCATTACTGATGAACATGGATTCATTCTCGCATTTATTTATTCATTCACTCAATAAATCTTTATTCAGTGCCTACTATATGCCAGGAACTAGGCTAGGTATTGGGAATAAAGTCCAGACCCATATTTTCCCTCATGGAGCTTATTTTTATTCTGAGCGGACAGCCTCTTTACTTTTATCTGTAGTCTAGTCAGTGAGACAGGTATTGAATCGTGCTATGTGTTATGTAGAAGCTTGGGTAACTTGCAAACCTAATAAAGGGCACCTTCAAGTTACCCTGAAGGTCAGGGTATTTAGAGATGATTAAGTCTTTATTGCTTTCTCTCAGCATCATGCTATAAATACTTTGAGGTACACATCCTAGGTCCCCCTTCATGGACAGTCATATCCCTGCACCCACTCCACCAATGGATTTGTTATTTTATTGTAGATTAATCCAGATAGCTAATAAAAAATCATCTAACCTGGGAGCCGAACAAAGCTGCTCCGAGAATGTGTGCTACAGCAGAAACAATCACGTGCCACTCAGAATTCAGTCAATGCCTTTTCACGTCCTGCTGCCTGTCCTATGTGGGATCCGGGAATCGGGAGAGCGCTCAATGAGCATGAAAAGAACACTTTGAAAGAGTGGGTCCCTGCTTCGCCCTGCACCCCCCAGCATTGTGGAAGCACAGATGAGAGAGGAGACCAGATTGAGCGACACTACCAATATAGCACTTTTTAGTGCTATTTCCCCTTTTAAGCATCAGTGAATCTAAGAGCTGAGAAAAAGGAGAGAGTGCAGGTGTGTAACCCTCCACTTGTTCTCTCTCCCAAAACCCTCTGCAGTGCCTTCTTCTCCCTCCTTCCTTCTGATTTCGTATTTAATGTATGACAAAGGTAGAAAGAAAAGGCTGTCAGCCTGGGATAAAAATAAGCTAGTTTTATCTGCCTACTTCTATTTTCTTGGGAAAATTCTGGCATTTGTTGTTAGATCAAGGGTCCACATGGAGAAAGATATATGCCAAAGAGTTGATGGGACTGATAAAGTTTTAGACTATAAATGAGGTTTAGTGGGGTGGAGTCTGGAGCCGATGACCAAGAAAGAATTCTTGAGACATCTTTGGTGCAAAATGGTGATTTATTAAAGCACGAGGACAGGACCATTGGGCAGAAAGACCATGCTGCTGCCTCTGCCCCGGGGTTGTGAGTAGTAGCCCATTATATACTTGCAAGCTGGGAGGGGGTCAGGGAGAGTGTCAGTCTCTAAGGAATTTTGGAAGCAAGGTTTCCAGGATCTTGAGGGGCTAGGTGTTGTTGGTAAAAGGTCATTTATTACCATCTAATAAAACCTTAGTCATGAGACCCTTCAGATGTATATCGGTGGGCCATATGCTTGGGGATGATTGCCAGCATGTATCTTTTTTTTTTTTTAAGATTTTTATTTATTTATTTGTCAGAGAGAGAGGGAGAGAGAGCGAACAAGCACAGGCAGACTGAGAGGCAGAGGGAGAAGCAGGCTCCCCACCGAGCAAGGAGCCCGATGTGGGACCCGATCCCAGGATGCTGGGATCATGACCTGAGCCGAAGGCAGCTGCTTAACCAACTGAGCCACCCAGGCGTCCCTGCCAGCATGCATCTTAAAGGGTTTAGAGATAAAGGAAGTTTCCAAAGGAATTTTTATGTTAAAGTAGACTTACAGGATCCTGGTTGGGGTGGGGGGTAGTCAGGCTAGGATTGCCTTTTTTTTTTTTTTTTAAGATTTTATTCATTTATTTGACAGCAGAGATCACAAGTAGGCAGAGAGACAGACAGAGTGAGAGGGGGAAGCAGGCTCCCTGCTGAGCAGAGAGCCAGATTCGGGGCTCGATCCGATCCCAGGACCCTGGGATCATGACCTGAGCTGAAGGCAGAGGCTTTAACCCACTGAGCCACCCAGGTGCCCCTAGGATTGCCTTTTGCCCTTCGCAAAGTATTAACGTAGAGGCAGTTGGGTCCTTAGAAGAATGTCACTCTGCCTGTTTCAGGGACTTGTCAGTGGATTCTAGATAGTAAGGAAATTTAATAACTTTTCTTCTGCCTCTGTTTCCCACATCAGGACTGTGTGGCATGGTGTTTGCAGGTAAAATGAGGCCATGTGGTTATAAGGCCCATGATATCATACAAAAAAACGGGACTTGTGTTATATGTTTATGGTTAAAATGTTTAATTTCCCTATATTGCTTCATTACATCCACATATCAGCTAATGATTATTTAGTCTTAGTCAATAGTTAATCATATTTATGCAGGCAAATTTCTTAAATTTTTAGCTAATATGAATTTAATGAAATAGAGTGAAAGGCAGTTTATTCATAATGTCTGAGAAATGCTTGGTCTCCCAGTTAATGATATTTCTGGAGTTCAGCTATCATAAGTCTAAAGCAACACTGTCCAATTACATAATGTAAGCCACATACATAATTAAAATTTTTGCAGCCACATTAAAAATGTAAAAATAACTAAATTTTAAGAACATGTTTTATCTCTTTGCATATAGCCAAACTGTTATCATTTCAACATGTATCAGTATTTTAAAATGATTGAGGTATTTTAGGGGCACCTGGGTGGCTCAGTGGGTTAGGCCTCTGCCTTCGGCTCAGGTCATGATCTCGGGGTCCTGGGATCGAGTCCTGCGTCGGGCTCTCTGCTCGGCAGGGAGCCTGCTTCCTCCTCCTCTCTCTCTCTCTCTGCCTGCCTCTCTGTCTGCTTGTGATCTCTGTCAGGTAAATAAATAAAATCTTTAAAAAAAAAAAAAAGCCTCTGCTTTCGGCTCAGGTCATGATCCCAGGGTCCTGGGATTGAGCCCCACATCGGGCTCTCTGCTCAGCGGGGAGCCTGCTTCCCTCTCTCTCTCTGCCTGCCTCTCTGCCTAATTGTGATCTCTGTCAAATAAATAAATAAAATCTTTTAAAAAAATAAAATGATTGAGATATTTTACCTTTTTTCATACTTAAGTGTTCAAAATCTGATCTATATTTTATACTTAAAATATATCTCAAATTGAATGCTAAACTTTCATTGAAATATTTAATATGTTTTTAAACTCTGTAGAATTTAGAGTTGAAAAAGTAGAATCATATGGACAAAGTACAAAGATCAATGGTTTCCAGGGGTTGAAGGAAAGGATGGACAGATAGGCAGAGCACAGAGGCTATTTAGGGCAGTGAAACTATTTTGTATGCTACCATGATAGTAGATACATGTCATTATACATTTGTCAAAACCCACAGAATACACAAAACCAAGAGTGAACCATGATGTAAATGATAAAACTTGGGTAATAATCAGGTATCAATGTAGGTTCAACTGGTAGGTTCACCAGAGTGGTAACAAATGTCCCACTCTGGTGTGAGTTGTTGAGAGCTGGGAAAGTTGTATAGGTATGGGGAAAGGGTGGGAACAGGAGGTATATGGGAACTCTCTGTATTTGCTGTTCACTTTTGCTGTGAACTTAAAAACTGCTCTAAAAAATAACATCTATTAAAAAATTAAATTATGAATTGACCAGTGAATTTTCTCCTCAAACTTTCATTTTAACTTTATATCTCTTTTGAGAAATTTTATATTGTTCTATATAATGCAGCATACAGTTTAGCATTTTCACAATATTTTGTAGTTTTAAAAATTCTTCTTCCCCTTTTAGTCTTGTTAACTATTATGCAATGGAACTTGGCAAATGCCAGAACTTTGTTTCATATACCTGTGTTCATATATTAGGTTTATTACATTGCAATTTACCTTCCGATCTACTATTGTTAGAATAAAGTAGACATATACATACACACATGAAACTGTCACCACATCAAGGAATAGACCTTGCTTAGCCACTGAACCTAAGAAGAGTAACCCCAAAAGGTTTTTCCTCTTTTACACTTGCTTTTATGATTACAAAGACATGTACTCTAAAATGGATCATCTAGGGGCACCTGGGTGGCTCAGTCATTAAGCGTCTGCCTTCTGCTCAGGTCATGATTCCAGGGTCCTGGGATAGAGCCCTGCATGGGGCTCCTTGCTCAGTGGGAAGCCTGCTTGTCCCTCTCCCACTTCCCTGCTTGTGCTGTCTCTCTCTCTGTCAAATAAATATATAAAATCTTTTTAAAAAATGAAATGGATCATCTAAAAAATTTGGCTTTTAGAGCTTATGGTATTGAGATTCCTGATAAAATCCCATTGCCATAACGTAAAGAGGTCTTGCTCCTTTATTTGTGCTCATCACCTCTCAGAGTATGTACAAAATGGAAGCAGGAATAGATTTTCCATAGCATTCCTTAGAGAATTAACATCTTTAATTCCTCGTAGTTTTACTTGGGGAAAATGTAGGTTTTAAGAGAAGAAAATGCTTTGCAAAATAAGTGCATTATTACATACTTGCCTCAGGGATTAGCAGTATCCCTCTACAGACAAATTGGATGCCTGGATCAATAGCATATACACTGTGAAGCCACGTGCTAAGTGAGTGCTGCTTTCTGGATCCTTCTGTTCTGTTACAGCGATTTCAAACACCATGACATCTCCTATCAGGATTCCTCAGACTAGGGATGGACGGAGCAATAAATATCAGGTCATTCAGTTCATTTCAGAGAGCACTGATTGGAAACACAAGACATTGATTTGTGTGCCGTACAGAATAAAAAGTAGTCCTTGACTTCAAAGAGCATTGCTCATCTGGCAGTTGAGTCCCCTAATGAAGATAGGACATTACCAGTATACTTTTATATTAATAGCTTCAAATCCTAGACTCCAGGGGAAACTCTTTTTTCTACTTCTCTTCTGCAAAATGAGAAATGGAAACTAAAATGCTCTCTGATGTTCTAGCACATTATCTTCCATTTCTCATGTCCTAGAAATTCTAGGCAGAATTGGATTGGAAAAGCCCTTTCAACATCCATTATCTCTTGAGTTGAAATCCCAAGTCTTTGCTGGCACCTCCAGAAGAACTAACTAGAAGATCTCCCCTGTGTATCTCTCTAGCTTCATCTCTCCCTCGCAGCATTTCTCTCCAGCCACTTCAGTCTCTTGCACTTCTTCAAACACACCAAAAAGCTCAGGACCTTTGGATTTGCTCTTCTCTCTGCCTGGAATGTTCTTTCTAATTAACTGACTCCTCATTAGTCAGTTCTGTTCTGATATCACATCTCTTCAAGGAGGCTTTCTCGGACTACCTTGTCTAAAATAACCTTCTCTGGGGTGCCTGGGTGGCTCAGTGGGTTAAGCCTCTGCCTTTGGCTCAGGTCATGATCTCAGGGTCCTGGGATCGAGCCCCACATCGGGCTCTCTGCTCAGCAGGAAGCCTGCTTCTCCCTCTCTCTCTGCCTGCCTCTCTGCCAACTTGTGATCTCTCTGTCAAAACAAATAAATAAAAATCTTAAAAAAAAATAAATAACCTTCCTCATGCCCAGTTTCTCTCTGAACTCTTTCCTTTTCAGATTTTCTTTACAGACTTACCACTATCTTTATTCATTTATTTCTTGTCTTCCCTACTGGTATCTAGGTCTATGATGGAAAAGACTTAGACTTATCCAGTTAACAAGCAGTAGGTGTCTGATATTAGGTGCTCGATAAACACTTGTTGAATTAATCTTTAGCTTATCCTTTCACTGCTCATGGGGGCCTGGACATGTCAGCTAACATCTTGTAATAGTTTCTTTATTCATGGAATTTTTACCTAGATTTAATAATACCTATGAAAAAATAATGAAAATCATTAGATACCACACAGATATAAATAAGTATTGTTATTTTTCCTACTGAGGTTAGCTGGGCCTCCAAAGAGCTATCAAACTCCCCTAGATTTAGAGGAGAAAACACTAGCATCTGCTTTCCACAGCAGAATGACAGCTCACTGTCTGCACTTCAGGTAGCAAATGGAGGTGTTTGGGGGGTGGGGTGCCATAAAGGTTTCCACCTCCATCTAACCACAGCAAATGAGTTCTTTGAAGAAGCAGCACACTAGATTGTTGTGAGATGGTGACTCATTCCCCAGGGATGTCATGGTCTTTTATGAGTGTGTCTGTTGGGAAGGCTAAAAAAGCCAAAAACCAAAAACCGAAAAAACAAAACCTCTTGGCATTCCTATGTGCCATTCTCCATTACTTTCTGTCCACAAAATTATTCTGTATTTAACCACTGCATTTTTGTCAGCTTGGGCATTTTTCAGCTTCTGAAAGGTGCATCTAAGAAAATTGAAAATGAAGGGCAGCCAGCTACCACTTTTTAGATAATGATAGTAATGATGTGGTAAATTGGTCTATTCTTCAAGGAAATATGCAGGGAGAATCATTTCAAACAAGCCACCGTGTATTAAATAGGATCTACTTAAAATAATCACGCAGCTCAGGTGGACGTGCTAGGGGCAAACTAACATCTCTGTAGAAAACTCCAAAATAAGGGTGGCTAAATTCTACCTTTGAATCTTTGCAATGTTCATAGGATGTAGACGAAAGAAAATAAGGGAATAAATTATTAGCTGACTGTGCATATTAATTGCAAAGTCACTAAAACCTTTTCATTCACTTGAGCTGATGGTGGTACAAAGCCACATGCTAATAAACAGGAGAAGCAGCTTGCTGTGTACAGTCACTCCTTAGTAAGGTTAACAAACTACATTAACCATTCACTCATCTGTAACTCGTAATTAATCACTCCTTGAAAATTACATTGTATAATAAATGAGGACAGACATGATTCATTAAAACTTCTAATTAATTCTATTTAATACTATTTCATAGTTCATTGATAAGTGCTGAGAGAAGGATTACACTGTAGGATATTTGATGCATTGCTGCTGAAGAAGTAAATAGAGGGAACATTATCTAAAATGAAACATGAATACTTGCAAATGAAAATGTCAGATGTTTATCACCACAGTGCCTGATTCTGTACTCAAGGGTCTCTTGGCATCACCAGTGGGAAACTCCATTTTCAGGGCTGTATCCATTGGTTATAAAAGCTCTTCTGAGTTCAAACTTGATGCTTAGCATCTCAGGCTGGAAATGAGCTGAGTCCATTTTATTTTTCTAATAAATGGTCATGCCTGTTTTGTGGGCTAATTACGAGACTATTGTTAAGCAGGTATTTCCACATTTGAAAAGAGATCCATTTACATAGAACATGTACTTAACGGGCAATTATGGTTTGGGGTCACTGAACTGCATTGTGTGTGTGTGTGCTTGTGTTTATGTGTGTGTGCATGTGTGTTAAATTAGACATTAAAATAGCAAGGATATCATTGTCAAGAATGGCCCTGGGCATTAACTGTAATGTATTATTTTTCAGAGAAGAAGTATCAGACTATGAAGTACATAATTTACAGCCTGGGATGAAGAGAAGATAATCACTACTAATAAGTGTGTAATGCATATTTTAAAATTAAATTGTGGAATAACATACTGTAACCTTATTTGTTATCTTGTTTTCCGTCTACATAATATGCCTCAAAAATGGGTTATAGGGACCAATAATGTTTCCATGGTGCAAATGGTGAGAACTCTGAATGGGAGAAAATAGTCATAAAACATATACCTAAAAAAGAACTTGTATCTTGAATTTATTAAAAAAAATCTTAAAACTCAAGAAGTAGACAATCAACTTGATAATAGATTTGAACACATGCTTCAAAAAGTACAACAACCAGGGGTGCCTGGGTGGCTCAGTGAGTTAAAGCCTCTGCCTTTGACTCAGGTCATGATCCCAGGGTCCTGGGATCGAGCCCCACATCGGGCTCTCTGCTCAGCTGGGAGCCTGCTTTCCCCTCTCTCTCTCTGCCTGCCTCTCTGCCTGCTTGTGATCTCTGACAAATAAATAAAAATAAAATCTTAAAAAAAAAGTACAACCACCAAAAAACACAGGAAAAAATGTTCAACATCATTAATCATTGAAGAAATAATAATTAAAACCATAAGATACTAATATATAACCATTAAACTTGTTAAAATTAATAAAACTGATAATATCAAGTGTTAGCAAAAAAAAAAGTAGAGCAGCTGGAATGCTCATATATCATTGATTGAATATGAAATGGAAAACCAAATGGCCTCAAGCTATAAACACACCAAATGTCCATCAGTAATTGGATAAGCCAAAAGTGGTAAATCCATACAATGATATACCACTCAGTAGAAAAAAGAAAGAATTGTCACCATGGATGGAAAAATTTAGACACAAAAGATTTCAGAGTATATAAAAATCTAGAAAAGGCAAATTAATCTATAGGGACAAAGAGCAGACCAAACATTGCCTGGAGATTTGAGCTAAGGGAAGGATAAATTACAAAAGAGCCAGAGGAATTTTTTGGAGGTGATGAATATGGTTTGTATCACGATAATGGTGGTGGTTCACTGGTTTATCACTGTCAAAACTCATCAAATTTTGTTCTTTAAATGGATGCAGTTTATTACAAGCAAATTTAATGAAGCTGAATTTCTTAATGAGTTATATATTTGGTTGATTCATCTCCTAATCAAAATAAATAGGACTCTTTAGTGAAACAAGTTCTTTGAAGCTTCAACTAAATTATATCTATGTAAATAGCAGATAGGATGGAGGAGGGTAGTGATATAGAAGAGGAAGCAAGTTCTGAAGAGTACATAGCTCCTTTCTGGTCCTGAACAGATAGGTATCTAGTCAACATGTTTTATTCTTCAGGGAAAGTAATTCTGCAACTTTTCCTCAAAGTGAGTGACTTTTGGAAATTCTGAAATAAAGCATGCCCCCTGAACATGAGCCCTGCCTGCATTTAAAGAAGAAGTGGTTGAAGGAGTCCCTGCACTGCAAGCCACAAGCATGGCCATTTAGGCATAACACCTGTGTCCTTAACAGCTTCTGTCTGTGGAAAACTGTGTGGCCTCAGGCTCTGACACACTCAGGCACATTTCCTCCTCTGAAGAAAATGGACTGGGCCAGTTAATTATTTTAAAACTGTTTCTTAAAATCTGAAGATGATGTGGAAATGTGTGTGTGTATAAACTTACGGGGGTCTGAGTAAGGGGATGAGAACAGGGCCTTGCAGGGGCTCATTCCAGGTACTAGGACTCCATTTCCTCTTTCAAGGTGTCTGTTGTTGGGAAATAACTTTTTTAAAGTAGGAAGTCATAAGACTTGATCTTTTCTAGCCCAACATATGCGACTCAAAAGGGGGAGAAACTCACGAAAACATCTATGCTCATTAATACTTTTTATTATATGTCAGGATTATGTTTGACAATGCATTATTTCAACCAATATAATTTTTAATAATACTATCAAGTTTAATTAACATTTTTATAGAAGAAAAGCAGATAGCCTCAGAGTTCTTCAGTGGTATGCTTTATGGAACACTTTATAGGCAAGATCTTTCCAATTCTCAAAACCAGAGCCAGTACTCACAAAAGACTAGGGTAAATGTGTAGAAAATAAGAAAAGCAGTAAATCTTATATGAGGCTAAATTATTAACTTGACCTATTTTTCTCCCCTTACAGGATTGACATTTTAGTGGACTGGATTATTCACTCATCTTCAATTAAGTTTCCATATGGCAAATTGAAGCTGACCCTGTTACAATTAGAAAGCTACGTCAAAGGAAGGAGCCCATAAATAATGTGAGAGAAATTATATTTCATGCATTATGTACTTAGACTTACTGAAAAAGAAAGGAAGAAATGGAGAGTTGTTATAAAACATTAGATAAAACAGGCAATCCATTTATTATCTAAATAATTATAAACTCCTCTCCTGCCACAGGTTTTACTTATTCCAGTTGCCTGGATAATTGATGCACTTTCCCTGTGTAGGCTATGAAGACATTTTATTTATATGCTAAATAAATATTTTAACAAGATTTAATTGTTATTAAGAGGCAACAAAGCAGAAAAAATAGGAGCCTCAGAAGAGGTTAACCAACTTGTCAACTGGGTTCTGAGATTTACTAATGTGGGCAAGTCATTCATCCTTCCTGGACTCAGTTTTCTTATCTCTAAGATGGGAATGGTAACACGTGTGCTTCTGGAGAGTTATCAAGATTAAAGGACACAATATATGATAGCCTCTAAAACTAATATGTCAATATTAATTTTTGGATCTGTGAGAAATAACTTCTCACACCCTCTTTCCTAGATTTCTACTCTTTTCAAGTACTTGAGATAACCTTGGGGATCCAGACCAGATAGTGACATAGGAGGCTCCTGAATTTTCTACCCCCCATGACTGCACTGAGTAGAGCCACAGAAACCACTTCCCTGAGAGAAATCCAAAAATGAGTTGAGGGACTCCTATACATCAGATGACAAGAAATGCCTACCTTAAAACAGTAAGAAAGACTGAGACATACTCTCACCATAAACCCTACCTTTGACACGATGTCATACAGTCAGGAGGGAATCCCCAACTCTTAGCTTCTCCCTCAGGAGTGAAAGGTTTGGACCACAATTTCTTTTGTGTCCCAATGTGGGCTACCACCCAAGGGACAGGTGCCCAAACCATCTAGCTCTGAAAGTGAGGAGGGCTTGCATTCACAAGTCCCTTGGGATTATAGGAAACAAAGAAACACTTGTTAAAAGGGACATAAGTGGGTGCCTGGGTGGCTCAGTGGGTTAAGCCGCTGCCTTCGGCTCAGGTCATGATCTCAGGGTCCTGGGATCGAGTCCTGCATCAGGCTCTCTGCTCAGCGAGGAGCCTGCTTCCCTCTCTCTCTCTCTCTCTCTGCCTGCCTCTCTGCCTACTTGTGATCTCTCTCTGTCAAATAAATAAATAAAACCTTAAAAAAAAGGGGGGGGACATAAGTGTTTGTCACAGCTATTCCCTCAGGGTTCAGCACAGAGAGAGCAGGCAAAAACACTAGTTTCCCAGCCTTTCCCAGCAAGGGTTTTGACTGCATACCTCACAAACTGCTGCCCGAGGGTACCAGATGGACCTACCACACACGTATAGAACATTCCATCCCTCAGCAGCAGAATACACATTCTTTGCAAGTGCACACGAAACATTCTCCAGGATAGATCATATGTTAGGCCACAGAGCAAGTCTTAGAAATTTAGGAAGACTGAATTCAAACATCTTTTCTGACCACAATGGTATAGAATTAAAAAGCAATTGCAAGAGGAAAACTGGAAAATACACAAATATGTGGAGACTAAACAACACAGTCTCTGAGCAGTCAATGGGCCAAACAAGAAATGAAAAGAGAAATAAAAATAAATCTTTGGACAAATAAAAATGGATACACAACATTCCAAAACTTCTGGGATGCAGCAAAAGCAGTTTAAAGAGGGACGTTTATAGTGATGCATGCAAACATTAAGAAAAAAGAACTCAAATAAACAGTCTAATTTTATACCTCAAGGAATTAGAAAAAGAATAAACTAAGCCCAAAATTAGTAGGAGAAAGTAAATAAAATGAAATGAATGGAATAGAGACTAGAAAGACAATGGGAAAGATCAATGAAAGTAAGAGCTAATGTTTTGAAAAGATAAATAAAATAGGCAATCCCTTAGGTAGACTAAAAAAAAAAAGACAAAAAACATCAGAAATGAAAGAGAAAACACTGCAATTGATACTACAGAAATACCAAGAATCATATGAAACTACTATGAAAATTATATGTTAACCAAGTAGATAACCTTTAAGAAATGGATAAATTCCTAGAAACACACAAGTGCCAAAGACTAAATTATGAAGAAATAGAAAATCTGAATAGAACAGTTACTACGAAAGAGATTGAATCAGCTCTCAAAAACTTCCCAACAAACAACAGAACAGAACATAATGGCTTCACTGGTGAATTCAGCTAAACATTGAAATAATAGCTGATACCAATTCTTCTCAAACTCTCCCAAAAAAGAGAAGAGGGAACACTTCTAAACTCATTCTATGAGTTCAGCATTACTCTGATACCTGAGCCAGAAAAGGACACCAC
This sequence comes from Taxidea taxus jeffersonii, assembly GCA_003697995.1. Lineage (NCBI taxonomy): Eukaryota > Metazoa > Chordata > Mammalia > Carnivora > Mustelidae > Taxidea > Taxidea taxus. The sequence goes on along the minus strand of ML108578.1, from coordinate 49,104 downwards.
AAGGAAACTACAGGCCAATGTCCCTGATGAACACAGGTGCAAAACTCCTGGGGAAAATATTAGCAAACCAAATTCAACAATACATTCAAAGGAAAGTATGCAATAATCAAGTGGTATTTATTCAAGAGATACAAAGATGGTTCAATATATGCAAATCAGTAAATGTAATATACTGCATGAACAAAAATAAAGGAGAAAAAATACAACATGGTCATCTCAATAGATGCAGAAAAAACATTTGACAAAACTTAACATTATATCATGATAAAAAAAAATTTGAACACAATGGGTATATGGAAAGAATGTACCTCAACATAATAAAAGGCCACATATGACAAGCGCATAGCTAACATCATACTCAATGATGAAAATCAGAAAGCTTTCCCTTAAGATCAAGAACAAGAAAAGGATACACACTCTCACCTCATATTCTCACATTTTTTAAAATTTTTTTTAAGGATTTTACTTATTTATTTGACAGACAGAGATCACAAGTAGGCAGAGAGGCAGGTGGAGAGAGAGGGGGAAGCAGGCTCCCCACCGAGAAGAGAGCCCAACTCGGGGCTCGATCCCAGGACCCTGGGATCATGACCTGAGCCGAAGGCAGAAGCTTTAACCCTCTGAGCCACCCAGGCGCCCCTTACATTTATTCAATATAGTAATGGAAATCCTAGCCAGAAAAATTAGGAAAGAAAAAGAAATAAAAGCCATCCAAATTAGAGAGGAGGAAGTAAAATTGTCTGTTTGCTGATGACCTGATATTAGATATAGGAAACCCTAAGAATTCCACCAAAAACTTTTAGAAGTAATAAACAAATTCAGTAAAGTTGCAGGATACAAAATCAATATTCAAAAATCAGTGTGTTTCTATACACTAACAACCAAGTATCTAGAAAAAGAAATTAAGAAAAAAAAATCTGTTTACAATAGCATCAAAAAGAATAAAATACTTAGGAATAAAATTAAGAAGCTGAAAGATCTATACACTGAAACTGCAAAGCACTGGTGAAAGAAATTGAAGACCCACATAAGTGGAAACATATTAATGTTCATGGATTGGAACATTAATATAGTTAAATGTCCATACTACCTACAACTACAGATTAAGTGCAATACCTATCAAAATTTCAATGTTATTTTTCACAGATAGGAAAATGAATACTAAAATTCCTAAGAATCACAAAAGATCCCATACAGCCACGATGATGTAGAGAAAGAAGAACAAAGCTATAGGCATCACACTTTCTTCTTTCAAACTATATTACCAAACTATAGTAAGCAAAACATTATGGTACTGGCATAAAAACAGACATTTAGATCAATGGAACAGAATAAAGAACCTAGAAATAAACCCATGCATACAAGGTCAATTGATTATTGACAAGGCTCTGAGAATATACAATGGGGAAACGAGTTTCTTCAATAAATGATGCTGCAAAAACTGGATATCCACATGTAAAACAATGAAATTTCACCCTGATTTCAAATCATAAACAAAAATTAAACTCAAAATGGATTCAAGATTTGAACATAGGCCTGAGACTATAAAAGTCCTAGAAGAAAACATAGGGAGTAAACTCCTTGATGCTGGTCTTGGCAATGATTTTTTTTTTTTTTTACACTGAAAGCATAGGCAACAAAAGCAAAAATAGAAAAGTGGGACTAGGGGTACCTGGGTGGTTCAGTGGGTTAAGCTTCTGCCTTCGGCTCAGGTCATGATCTCAGGGTCCTGGGATGGAGCCCTGCATCAGGCTGTCTGCTCAGCGGGAAGCCTGCTTCCCCTCTCTCTGCCTGCCTCTCTGCCTACTTGTGATTTCTCTCGCTGTCAAATAAATAAATAAAAAATCTTAAAAAAACATTTTCTTTTAAAAAATGGGACTGTATCAAACTAAAAGCTTACATACACAAGGGAAACCATTAACAAAATGAAAAGACAACCTATGGAATGACTCAATAGTAAAAATATAACTCAAGAGCAAAAAACCAAACAAGCCAATTGAAAAATGGACAAAGGACTTGAATAGAAATTTTTCCAAAGAAGGAATATAAATGACCAATAGAAAATGTGTTCATCAGCAATCATCAGGGAAATGAGAATCAAAAGCACAAGAAGATAGCACCTCACACTTGTTAGGATGTCTATCATCAAAACTACAAGAGATACCAAATGCTGGCAAGGAAAAGGAAAACTTGCACACTGTTGGTGGGTATGTAAACTGATACAGCTACTAGAGAAACAGTATGGAGTTTCCTCAAGAAATTAAATACAGAGCTACTGTCTGATCCAGCAATGCCACTTCTGGGCATATATCCAAAAGAAGCAAAATCATTATCTTGATGAGATATCTGTATTCCCATGTTCACTGTATATCATTATTCACAATAACCAGGTAGGGAAACTATGTGTTGATCAATGGATGAATGGATAAAGAAAATGTGGTGTTTACACAGCAGAATATTATTCAGCCTTAAAAAAAGAAGGAAATCTTGCCATTTGCAACAACATGGATGAACTGGGGTGGCGGGGCATTATACTAAGTGAATTAAGTCAGCCAAAGAAAGTCAAATGCTACATGGTATCACTAATATGTGAAGTCAAATCAAAACAAACAAAACAAAAAAAAGGTAAGGTCCTAGAAACAGAGTAGAATGGTGTTTTCCAAGGGCTAGAGGATGGGAGAACCAGAAAGAGGTTGTTAAAAGGGTACAAACTGGGGGTGCCTGGGTGGCTCAGTGGGTTAAATCCTCTGCCTTCAGCTCAGGTCATGATCCCAGGGTCCTGGGATGGAGTCCCACATCAGGCTCTCTGCTCAGCGGGGAGCCTGCTTCCCCCACCCCTCTCTGCCTACTTGTGATCTCTGTCAAATGAATAAATAAAAATCTTTTTTAAAAAAAGGGTACAAACATTATAATTATATAATTATACATATATAATTATAATTATAAGACAAATAAGATCTGAGTATCTCATGTGTACGTGGTGATTATTAACTACAGTTAATAATACTATATTGTATAACTGAAATTTGCTGAGAGAGTAGAACTTCAGAGTTTTCACCACCAACAACAAAAAGGTAAAAGCAATAAAAAATAAAGTGTTTGAAAAGTATCCAATAAAGACAAGTATGGATAGTAGGCTATTCCCTAAGGGTAGTGCCTTGAACGTGCATCTGGAAAAATGGTGTTATTTATTTGTCTCAGCCTAGTCACCCTCCTCAGCCTGTGGCAGGATCAGACCAAATCTATACTGCTCTCAACTTTATTTTATCCTTTAGGAAATTAGGGGAGTAGCCCCAAGGAAGAAGTCCTTTCCCCCAAAGTCACAGTAAGTCACAGAAAATTCATTTTCCATCATTTTGCGAAATGCTTTGTGTGCCACCATAAACATTGAATTTTTACAAGTAGAATTTTGCATAAAGCTTTGTGAGAAAATTTGGGAGGATTCTGGGTTTAAAATCTCTGGGTTATGTTTCAGGTATTTCCTTGAATTAAACAATTAGGATTACTTTTCAGTAAACGATATATAACAAGTTGTGCCACTTACTACTTTACTGCCTCTCTGCTTCAATTCACTCTTTGCATTTAATATGTTTGCTCATGCAGCTGTAGGTAGCTCTAAGAGTTTATCAGCTAGTGGGCAGAGACTCGGACTCCAAAGTGGTCAACAGCTTAAGAGATTGAGATTCCAGGGCTTCCCTGTCATGCCATGGAAGAGAGAATCCAAAGGCTTTGGAGAGAATCCACTATTTGTCATGTGTGATCTGCACACCCATCCTAACTATGACCCATAAGAAAGCCCAGAAGGACCTCCCTTCACTAAAGCAGTTAGAAATGTCTTAGTGGAGGGACACCTGGATCCTTGAAAGGTCCTGTGGCTGCTTGGCTGTAGAACAATATAACCATATACGGGAAAATAAGACTCTTTGAAAATAACTGATGTTCTCTAATCATTATCATAGAACAGATTTAAGTCAATATAGGGCAAGATTTAAACTAATATAGATGTTTAAGTAAATGTTGAATAGATTTTACTACTAATTTCTACTTTATAAGTTGCTGCTTAGCTTGACTTGGACTTCCTTACCCTCAAGCAAACTTTGACTATTTAGAATCTTTTCAGCTATGGGGGGATTTAAAAAATCAACCAACTAACCTTAGAACTCCCTGCCTGTGTTTACTTCCTGATAAACAGGGATAGCAAAGATTCAAAGACACAGGCCAGCCACTGGTGCTGGGAAGTTTTAATGGCTTCCTCAAGCCAGTGCATGGTGATGAAGACACAGAGGCTGCCTGCCAAGGCAGGAATCGTAAGACTGGCTCACATATGGTCATTTCATAGCCTTGGACCCTACAGCAAGTTGCCTAATCTCTCAGTCCTTCAGTGTCCTTATCAATGAAGAAATGGGGAAACAATAGTAATTATAGAAATGTTGAGAATAAGAAATGGAATATTACAGATAAAGCAGTACCTGGCATACATTAAGTGCCCAGTAAATGATACTTATGTTATTTTCTCATTAATTTTTAACTGATTTTTTAAACACTTGTAAACCTTTAAATCCCTCCCTATTCCAAAAGCTTTTTCCTTATGCCTCCAGAAAGAGCAACATTGAAGAACTATGCTTACTCCACACCACCTTCAACTCCTTCTTGTGTATTCTGGAAAGATGTGATCCCTCAAAGGCCCCCAAGAAATTTATTTCTACTCAGAAAAAAAAAAAAATTACACTGACAATTACTAAATTTAGCTACCTCAATTATCACCAAATCCTTTCTTTGTTAAATACAGAGTTTTGCATTAACGTTTGTGCCAGCCCTCCAACCACTACTCACACCCATGAACACATTAAGATCAATTTCAATATAATGGGATATGCACCTTAGAAACTAAGGTAATGGTAGCTGCATAATGGAGTATTAGCTGCTGTTTAAGGAGGAAAATCATGGAATGGAGCACAACCTAGAGGGAGGGCATATAAGGAACAGGTGGATAAGGGGAAACCAAAAAGGGCCGAAATGCAAAAAAAATTTGATCTACTTCGTAATCTCTGTCTAGTGACCTCTGGAAACTTTCCTTTGAGAAAGTAAGTACACAAGGAAGAGATGTTGCTGAAGCTGAAAAACCTCCGTGTTTCTTATTTACACTGCAAAATTTGGGGGGAAATAGGCATTGTAATCACAGATAAAGCATACCAAAGTATAGGACTTCATAGAAAACATGCATCCTCAGGTCAGAGCATTTATGCTCCAGCCTAGGGCTGTCCACTGAACTATCTGTGATGATAGAAATTTCTATAATCTGCATTGTCCTATATGGTAACACTAGCCATGTGTGGTTTTTTTTTTTACACATTTTAAAAAATTTTAATTATTTATTTGACAGAGATCACAAGTAGGCAGAGAGGCAGGCAGAAAGAGAGAGGAGGAAGCAGGCTCCCTGCCGAGCAGAGAGCCCAATGCAGGGCTCGGATCCCAGGACCCTGAGATCATGACCTGAGCCCTGAGCCGAAGGCAGAGACTTAATCCACTGAGCCACCCAGGCACCCTGCCATGTGTGGTTATTAAGCACTTGAAATACGGCTAGCAAAACTGAAAGACCAGTTTTAATTGTACCTAATTGTAACTAAAATTTAAATGTGAATAGCCACACATAACTTGTAGCTACTAGCACAGCACAGTTCTAAATTCTGAAGGTAAACTGAAGGAAAATCACATCTTTTTACAAAGTTTACAAGAGCTATGAAAGTAGTAGGGCATGTTGAATGTTGTTTTTGCCTCCCAGAAACCCATTCTGCCTTCCCTTGTGGCACAGCAGTCTGTGGTTTGGGTAGAACTGTCCTCACGCAAGGGTCTTCTGTTTTCTGCAGATAATCCATGCCAAAACCAATCAGCACACGGTATCCTGGTTTTGAGGATTGGCTCAGGGATGATCCAATGAATGCCAACCTCAGTGATTATGGGACTTCACTCCTCCTCTCCCTGTCCTCCATTAGAAACAAGAAAAATGAGGCTCTGTCGACACAGGCAGCCATCTTGCAGTTGAAGAGGAAGCCAGCCTTAAAGCTCAGCTGACAGACTAAGGAAAAGCAGCAAGAATTATAGAAAAATAGAAGCATGTTCTGATCATCATGAAGCTCATTCCCACTGCTTTTTGCATTTCTAACAGTGTGCTGTCATCAAATTTCCTTCTCTAGTGATCCCAGTGCCATCCCATCCTTCATTCAACCAAGAATGTTCCTTACATGAAGATCAAATGGATTTTCTTTAACTGTACACATTGCTCAAAATCATGCTGAATTTCAGATTCATATTGGCGCTACACTTTTCTTGTACAGCATTTTCCTCCTCTGGAGTTTCTGATTGCTTTGCTTTTTTCTCAGGAGATGATACATATACCTTTCTCATCATATCCCTAATAACCTCATTTCTTATTCATTTTGTAATTTCTTAAAATCCTTTCCTTTTCCTTGAAGATATTTTAGTTGGAGCCTACTGACTTACTCATCTAATGTCATGGTCAACTTGCCAAATATTTAAATCATTGAATAGTTGATTTTTTTCTATTCCCTTTATGAAAGATTAATATTTGCTCTTTTTTTTTCTGCCACCATCCTGCCCCTGGTTTCACTCATCATTTTATAAAGGAACAAATAAATGGATTTACCATTAACACTGTTTACTGGCTTCTCTATTTGTTTGAATTCATGTCCTGTCCTTGCCCCTACTGTGGCAAAACTGACATGACAAAAGTATTTCAGACCAAGGCAGTAGGAGAGGAAGAACATCAGACAGCAGAACACCCCAGGGGACAGCATTTAAAGGGAAGCTCACCCAATTAAATAAGGGGTCAGTGGTTGAAGCAAAACAAAAGCTTCAAAAGAAGAAATCCTGGGGATGCCTGGGTGGCTCAGTGGGTTAAAGCCTCTGCCGTCAGCTCAGGTCATGATCCCAGGGTCCTGGGATGGAGCCCTGCATCGGGCTCTCTGCTCAGCGGGGAGCCTGCTTCCTCCTCTCTCTCCCTGCCTCTCCGCCTACCTGTGATCTCTGTCAAATAAATAAATAAAATCTTTAAAAAAAAAAAAAAAGAAGAAATCCTAACTTCACAACCACATGAATGAGCTGGGAACATATGCTAAGTGAAATAAGCCAGTCACAGAAGGACAAATACTGCCTAATTTGTCTCTCCTTTTTTTTTTTTTTTAAGATTTTTTTATTTGAGAGAGAGTGTGAACAAGAGAGCACGAGCTGGGGGAGGGGCGAAGAGAGAGGGGGAAGCAGACTCCCCGCTGATCGGAGAGCCCAACTCCCGGCCCAGAACCCTGAGATCATGACCTGAACTAAAGGCAGAGGCTTAACCGACTGAGTCACCCAGGCACTCTCTCTCTCTCTCTCTTTTTTTTAAAAGAATACTGACTAATTTCACATACAGGAGAAGCCTAAAATCGTCAAACTTACAGAAGCAGAGAATAGAATGATGGTTTCCAGGGGATGAAGAGAGGAGGAAATGGGCATTGTTCAAAGGCTATAAAGTTACGGCTATACCAGATGAATGGGTTCTAGAGATCTGCTGCGGAACACTGTGTCTGCAGCTGACAATACAGGGTTGTGCTGTGTATTTAGAAACTAAAGAGGGTAGATCTCATGCTAAGAGTGTTCTTACCATACACACATATACACCATCGCAAAGCAAGGAGACACAAGACACCTTTGAGGGGTGATGGATATGTCTATTACTTTTTTTGTGGTAATGGTACCATGGGGCTATGCATCAAAATGTATACATTAAATGTGCAACTTTTTGCATACTAGGTATTCCACCAAAAAGTTGAAAAAATGTTAAAAAAAAAAAGAAATCTTAAGAAAAAATCCTAACTTTTTGGCAAATCAATCCTTTGGTGATGTTTTCTGTTTCTGCTTTTATCTGGACTGATGATCCCCAGGCCACCAGGCCACCAAGGAGTCTTCATGAGACTCCTTATCACATCTGCTTCTTGATCCCATTCCCTCCATTTGGTGTTCATACTCAGGGCCCTGGAGTTCAACAATGAAGTTTCCTCCTCAAAAACAGTTGTGGAGAAGTAACATTTTAAGATAGTGTCTTACCAAAGATATTGTCTTACCAAAAAGAACTTCATTTTGCCCTCATAATCAATTTAAAAACTGACCAGGTTTAGAATGATGGGTTCTAAATCATTTGACTTTCAAAGTTTGAAGGACAGAATTGCTGCCTTTTAATATTTTCATTCTGATGAAAAAATCTGATGCCAGACTGATTCACATTTCTAGAGGTCCCTTTCTCCAAAATTCCCTTAGTTTCTCATCCATGGACATCTCTATCCTGGCTCCTGTCACTCTTTGGAGTTGCTGTTGGAGACTTAGGGAAAAGAGAGAAGATAGTGCAGGTGCTCAGCCTACTTTTTTAAAAAACTAGTTCCTCCTGCTTTTCCTTAATTAAATAAACTCATTTGGTTTACGTAGTATATAATCATGTATAAATGCCTGTGTCAAATAATAGATTATGTGACATTGGAGGGAAAATTGGGTGGCTTTGGATCACTTTTAAATTAGATTGTCTTGCGAGAAAAAGTGAAGCAAAAAGGAACTGAGAAATGAAAGCAGCTTAGCCTCTGCACCAGGAGAGGCACTAAAGACCAGGGCAACTTGAAGCAAGGCCAAGCCGAGCAGTCACCTTGCAGGGTTCCTGTTTTGATCAATATTTATGTTAGTCTCTGGCTGAGTGATAACTGCCATTGGTCCATGAGGGAATGAGAAAGAGAAATAAGGAAGAAGTGGAGTTATTTCTTGTTTCATAAATTGCTCCATCCAGATAATTTGCTTGATTTGAGCTCCCACCAGACTGAATACAAATGAATTGTAGCAAAAGTAAACTGAGAAACAAAAGTCCTGAGTTTACAAAAAAGCACCTGTTCGGCAATAATTTGTGAACCTTCTCTCAGCCAGTCCAGACCTAGCGTCTCTGCATTTTTAAAAAATTTCTACTTCAAAATAAAAAGAGGGTACGGTAGTCCCAGGGGTAACATTATATCCTGAGTTCTAGAAACACTTCCCTTCTATTTTCCAGTAAAGGCCCATTTACATTGATTAATTAAAAGAGAGACGTTTTCTTTTGGCAATGGAAACACTGGATTGCCCCTTATTTAGTGTCTTATTAATAAGAAATACTAGGCATGAGATATACATTAGCAGAACAACATTTCAACATTAGGGCAAGGCTTTTGGCCTCATGCCCTCCAATTGCTGGCCTTCTAAGTTCTAAGTCTCTGGCTCTTGTCCTGTGACTCAGGAGGGATCTCTGAGATTCTGGGGGATCAGTGGCAAGGAGAAGACCTTCCTTCATAGTTAATCCATTAGAAGATTGACAAAAGGATCTGATGGGAAGAAAATGAGAACCTGAGACAATGTTGGGAGGGTTAAGTAGGATATGAACTATCGACTGGAAAGTTGCATGAGAAAAAAATCAGTAAAGTGAGAAAGGAAAAATGAAACCTGAAAAAGAGTTTGTAACATAGGAGAAAAACAAAATCAACTATCAACTCCCACAGCTTCCAAAGTATAACAGCCATGAGAACCATTGTTAGGATGGAAGACATGGTTGAAGTCTCTTCTCAAAGAAATCAAAGAGCCAGTGACCTTTCAACAAGAACTGGGCAGCCAAAAGAAGCACAGATATCTGGGCCATAGCCATAATGACTGCACCCGAATCTGGCTGGAAACAGGAAAGCATAGAAAGAACACAACAGAAAGACTATTTATGAGCTCAGCGGCCAGGAACAGCAGTGTGTTGTTGGAGCCGGAGCCTCTTCTCACCCCTGGGTCATTGCTATTGTTTACAGCAGAAGGAACACGGTTTTTGTTTTGCTTGTTCTGACCAGGGTCAGAGGCAAAGCGTAGACATACATATTCAAAAGATACAACTGCCATGCATGGAAAGGAGCACCAGTCTGCCTGTTTTCCCCCAGTATTTTCGTGGAAAGAACACTATAACTACATTAAGCACTCTTTATCACCACATTAAAGAGAAACTCAGATTTTACACTTATTACTCTTAAATATCACCCCATGTCAACACAGTTTTACTTAGTAAAAAAAAAATAATTAAAAATAATTTAAATCCTTAATGTATTTTTAACTCATGTAATCCACATATATCATGGTTTTACATAATGCAATAAAGAATTTATTTTGTCACTGAAAGGTATCTTTAGGGATAGAACTTTAGCATCAGCCTTTTAAATGATGTATTAAGAAACAGTATAACAAATTGCATATAAATCATACTCTCAACTATATGAAAAACATAGAAAAATGTACCAAATGTTACTATAAAAATGGATGGCTTTAAATTTTTAAAACTTCTCAAATTTCCTGTGGTGACCTCCTAATACTTTTACGGTTAAAAAAAACAAAAACAAACCCAACTTCATTTCATCTATAACCCTAGGATTCTACCACAAATTATACTGATTCTATTTTGCCTATTTCTTTTCAGAAGAGCATATAGTTCTTATTCATTGACTCAGCCTCATCAGATGTTCTTAGGCCTTAGAAAACAGAGAACTCAGTGGATAAAAATCATTAATTCGGAGTGCCAGTTCTGAGTTCATAACGGGCTGCTTAGTTTTATTCCATGCCACAGACACAGAATTCATCCTGAATTCTGACCAGATATTCCAAACAAGGGAAGGAAACAAAAATGTGCTAGGGGCCAAACAAATCTTTTCCATTCTGTCAGCATCTTCATCTTCACACATGGTGAAGGTTTTATAAGCTCAAAGATTTTGACACCAGAATTGACACTATGACCTTGAGGAATTAACCAGAAGTTTGCTTTGATCCTTCAGATGAAATGTGATAAATGTAAAGGCAATAGGGTAGCATTTGGCATTTAGTACTGATAACGTGGGAGGGCAAATATATCTGATGGGGTTATGAATCTTCTGAAAGAGTTAATTCTTTTTTTCTTCTTTACACTTTGTACAAAAGCAGAACAAGTAAAAAAGGATACTAAAGAAAAGACATTTGGGGAAGAAAGTTCCTTCCTTTGAGTATTGTTTTTGTTTCATAATCAACCAAAAAACTCCCCTCTTCCAGATGTTTGTGGGATTGCTAACAGGACTGAAAGGTAGGTCACAGATACTCTGGCTGCACCCAGTTACCACAGATGGGATCGTGCTGCTCAGGTCAGAGAGTCAGGGAGTGATAAATACCTTAAAAATGGCAGTCTGAGGGGTGCCTGTGTGGTTCAGTCCATTAAGCATCTGCCTTTGGCTCAGGTCATGATCCCCGGGTCCAAGGATTGGGCCCTGCATTGGGTTCTCTGCTCAGCAGGGAGTCCTCTTCTCCTTCTCTCTCTGCCCCTTCCCCCTTGTGCACACACACTCTCTCTCTCAAATAAATAAAATCTTTCCAAGAAATGGTAATCTGAAATTCCAACTCTAATTCCCATCGAGGTAAAGACAGAACATCTTATCTTGCTTCTGTTCACTTTCCCCAGTTTGGGAGATCAATGGTAAGCACCACCACTGTATTACCTCACTCCCAAACAGTCCTTGATGCCATTCAGCCAAGATTGTGGCTTTTTGGCTAACATCATGAAAAAAACAAAAGCTCCAAGCCCTCTTCATTTTTCTTCCTGAATCACAGTGTTAGGCTCTTCTTGGGACCACAGTGGGATAGAAAGATGTAAGATGGGGATGGCAATATGTAATTTAAAGAATGTCTGTAAGATCTGAGGGTGAAGTATCTCCAAGTTGTTGGAGGTCTTCTTGTACTTTTAGACTTATAAACAAGTGCCATGCTTCCATTTCTTGTTATATATGAAGGGCAAAGCCTTATTCAAGATTCTTGGGAACTCCATGGAGTTCTACTATCCTATATCAGTTCTAAATTCTCATGTCTGAGGTCTGTCTTCTACACTGACTCCATCTAAGTTGTAGAACTTGAGCCCTTCAGCTACTGGGTTGGGAAGATGAGAGGGCTTTACATATATCTATGGCTTGGTTAACTCTGGCTCTATGTGCCTTATATCACCCTCTCACTCCATTCTTCTGAGCCTTTCAAACCTGGATCCTCTGGGAAGACACTTTATCTTAGCTTATTATCCTTCCTTCTACTTCAGTGGAGGCCTATTGAACTTACTCAAGGATTCACTAAACCAGCCTTATTTTTTGCAGCTCCAGAAAACACTTTGAAATATCAATCTTTCCGTGTCTCCTCCTTTACCAGTATTTGAAAGAAGAAAGCAAGAACAGAGATTCACCTACCTTCCCATGGTATCAATTAAGCCACCCCTCTAAGAAGGGAAAAATGGCAAATGTTGATATGTGTTTTGAATAATAGTCCAGTGGCCCTCTTAGACCAGTAAAGCCCATGAAAGGAAGCCCTTGGAGGATCCCATAGCCTGTGGGAAGTGCTCAGCAAATGGCATTAATGATGATTATTTCTCTTCACCACACTCCACAACCACCCTTCTGTGGTTGGTGCTTGACATTGCTACCAAATTTCTCTTCTTAAATTTTTACTTAAACAAAAATCACTTCCTGCTACAGAGAACTTTCTAATTTACTATAAACTATGGTTAATTAAAAAAAATAGATGTTGCAGCATGAATTAATCCCTTTGGTTTCCAACTCCCATATTTTTTAGATTAGAAAAACTAAAGACCCATAAATTTCCAACATGCCCAGAAAGACAAGTAGTTGATGGCAGTTTCAGTGAGAGGCTTGGACTTTTAGGTGACCCTATTTGAGTTTTCATGTCAAGGCATAAGACACAGAGGATATTTTGAATCAAGACTCACAAGTTGTGTGATGTCTGTTAAGATAGTCATGTATCAAAGCCTATCCTCTTATCTACTACAGTCTCATTTACAAGTAAATTAGGTTATTATGTTTTGGTAAAACCTACAAAAACCTCCCATTTTGCCAGGCTCATATGCTTTTGCACATAAATTAGTCATACAGGAAAGTTTTAAAATTTGGTGTCTGCAAGATTCCTCAACTTTGTTTGTGGGAGGGAAAAAATGACAAGCAAAATATTGAAATAAACAAAAACAATTCAGCTTACGTAGATGACAAGGTAGCGTGTGTAAGACAGTTTAATGTGAGGACCGGCCAGCTGGCGTATGGCTTCAGCTTCAGACCTCAGGTCACAGACTTTGAGAAGGACTTTGAGTCTACGGTGTAGGCTATATGTAGCCCCTTTCTTCACTGTAAGCAAGCATTAGTGGTTTGGAAAACTCTGCCCAGAATTTCTCCATCCTAGAGAAGGAGCATGCAAGTACACCGAGAGGTACTTCTATGCATTTGAAGATCCCTGGGGCCAACTCTCCTTCTTGTTTCTCTGGTTGTTTTCTATCAAATGGTGTTCATAAGTCTAGTTGCCTGGCCACATAGCTCAATCAGTTTACCTTCCATTCCTTGACTATTGCAAGTAGAGGCTCATGGGATCCAATTATTATTGTTTCTTCTACCCTGATAGAGTTGTTAGACCTTGGAGCTATGGGCAGTCTCCGCAGGATTCTTGGGGAATGTTTGAATTCAAAGACTAGAATTCTGTTTCCCATCCAGGAATAAGGTAAAAGGACATTACCAGAAGAGAAAGGCTTGAACTGCCTATTAAAATGTCAGAACCCCTAGTACTGGTGAAGAGAGATACTGCACTCTAAATTTTTGCCCTAGTATTTCCCCCTTAAGCCAATCATTTCCTTGCTCATTTACTCTAGGGCTAATTCCTTTTTAAATAATTTAGATGACTTTTTTTTTTAAACTCTGGGACTCAAATGTTGCATTCTTTTTCATTTTGATATACAGTACATGAAAAAAACTGAACATGCCACTGAGTTGTAGCTTATTCGTTTCTGCATGAAAGAACAGTTGGTGTTTGTCCAATTAAAACATCTGTTGTCATCTCTGAAGCCCCTTCTTTACCTTAGGATGACCTGGAGCTTGCTAACTGGGCATTCCTGTTATTAGGCCATATTTGTTCTAAGTCTAGATTTGGAAATATAAGGGACTGTCCATACTTAAAGTCAGTATCATACCAAAGCATGAATTCCTTTGTGTAAATTAGGGCCTGAGATACTGATTCGCTTTATTATTTTTAGTTAAGTTGCCCTAGTTTAAGTTGGCTACCTAGTTATGTGAGCTTTATGCAGGGTCCTGGAGCTTGAATTAATTCTTAGTGGTTGCAAGTGTGAATTTGATGATATCCACTAAAACAATGACAAAATGGTCCAATCAAGGGCTTCTTGAGGCTTTCACTGATTATTTTAATGCTTTTCAGTAAGAAAGACCCTGCCAGTTAGCCACCTAATTAAGCAAAATGACTTGTCTGATAAATTCAATCCTCTTAATGACGACCAGATGCCCACCAAAGCCGCTTGAGATTTTATGAGTAATGATTATTAAAAACTCTTATTAACTATTTCACACTAGGATTTTCTGTTCCCTGAGGTAACTAGGATTACATTTTAAAATAAAAGGAGCAAATAAAAAAATAATCTTTTTAAAAAATGCAGGCTTGCATGATATAGGAGATAAAACTCCCTCCCCCGCCCCCCCCCCCCCCCCCCAGTAAAAACACAAAACCTGTGGGGCACCTGGGTGGCTCAGTTGGTTAAGCAGCTGACTCTTGGTTTCAGCTCAGGTCATGATCTCAGGGTCCTGGGATGGAGCCCCGGGCCCGCTGAAGCAGTGGGGAATCCGCTGGAGATTTTCTCTCTCCTTCTGCCCCTCCCTTCTCTCTCTCTCTAATAAATAAATAAATCTTTAAAAGAAAACAAAACCAAAACCAAAAAAACCCCCCCAAACCTGGTGAGCACTGCATGTGTGGTGGGGTGTGGCTGCTTGGATGCAACAGAAAGCACCGTCTCCAAGTATTCAGAGTCGATGCTCGTCTCCCTGCAAGGAGCTATTATTTCAAAACGTAAGACTCTTCTAAGGGACTTGCCACTTAATTGGTGCCTCAGCTTCCCAGTGTGTACAATGGGGTAATGATTCTTACATTATCTGTGGACATTTTACAGAAGGGGAAACACTGAGTTCTGTGGCACATTAGGATTTCATGGAAATGATGCAGGAACTATAAAAAGATTTTCTCAAGGTACCATGGTTTCCTGTGGCGTGAATGACATGTGATTAAATGGATAGTTTTGCATTATGGCTAATCTGAATGCCCAGCCAGAAACCCAGTACAATCTCTTTGCTGAGTAGTATAAATATCCACTTATATTTATTCACTTATCAAATTACACGCAAGTGTACTGGCCATGTACTTTTTATTCTTTCTTAAGGTGAGGGAAGGGTGGATGCAGAAAACTGTCAGTTATCGTGACATGTCATAACAGGAAAAGCTCCATATTCAAAGGCAATCTGTGGTCAGGGACACACTGTGTGTCCTCCCCAAGTGACCGTCCCCTTCCCTCACAGTCAGATTAACACAGGCTGTGGTTATGTATGATCTTTCCCTGTCTCTGTATCTCTGAAATAAGACTGAATATTTTGATCCAGAAGGACCATTGTCTTATTTTTGAGATTTGTGAGTGCTCTAGTTCCCTGATATGCCTCTATCAGGCCAGGAGGAGAATAGACAAATCAGGTTAGTTTTTCCGACAAAAGTTTTATTACCCTTGGCTAGTCTGGATCAAGATGGGTTATCAATAAAGATGATTTGTGGAAGTGTAGTCAACATTGTCACTGCCTCCTTCTTCCCTGCTCTGTATACCCATTTTCCTCTTCTCCCGTCTCTGCTGCTAATGACCAGCACCTGTGACTTCCAGTGGTGGTGCTGGAATCAAACCCTCTATGCAGAGATCAAAAGGCCTGGGAGTTTAACTCCTGTCCCCCAGAGCCAATGGCTGTGTGTGGGGGGAGGGGTGCAGGGGGTGGGGAGGTTATGTACAAAATCCCAGCTCCCTTGATCCAAGGCCAGACAAACTGGGGTATAATGTAGGGTCTGGAGCCCCTATGACTTTCTCCCGAAATCACATCTTTGCTTGGCTTCTTCCTCATCCCTCTCTTGCTTCCCAGGGTTTCTTGGGGAGAACTTCCATAGCAAATCATTTGCATTCAATTCTTTGTCTCAGGATCTGCTTTAGAGGGAACTTTACCAACAGGGGTCAGGGAAAGAGGGATTAAAGAAGGATGGCTTGGTAGAGGAGTGTCCTTGCTTCCATTCTACTAAGTGAACATGGTGAGGGGTGGGGGTCGCCAAAGCTCAGACTCTTGTCCTCACCAAGCAAAAGTATACTGATAGTTCCCTTAAATATCCCGTCATACTTCTCTTCATTATTTAAAGATTCAGGAACTGCATGCTATGGATGATGAAATGCTGGGTGTACACATGAAGGGGCTTGCTTAATTAAGGACATAAAATTCCACAGCAAAGCTAGCACTAGAACAAATGCCTCCTGACTTTTAGGCCAGTGGTTTCCACCCAAGTTGGAGTCAGAACAGAGTTTAAATCTCAAATCAGCTACTTCCTAGTTTTGTAACCAATGGTGTTCAAATAAATGTTTACCAACCAGCTTTTGGGGGAGTAGTGTTTTTGATCTGTAGCGTTTGCTGATTTTCGTGGTGTAAATGCTTCCATGGTGGGATGTCAAGCCACCATGTGGTGTCACTGACTGCAAAGTATGGAGAGTTGTACACAACTAGCTCTCTCGGGCTCCTGCAAACATCTGTCCGCGACCTTTCTCTAACCCCCTATTTTTTCCCTGTGCCTTCCTCTATAATACTGATACAGTTACGACTACTCAGTCATGTCCTATGAGGATTAATGTTGTGATATATAACTTCCTAAAGCTAGTTATTATTATCATCCATACCAAAAATGACATAAAATAGGACCAATTTTTATCATTGGTATTTGTTAGATTGTGATACAAAAATTATATAGCTACATTCTTACATATTTGAAAAAAAATTTTTGTAGAGGAGGAAAAGGGAGATATAAATGATACTACACACTAACAGTTAGCAATGCCTTCCATTGTTTTCCACTCCATCAGTTGAGAGACTTGAGAGTATGACCGAAACTGGCCATTCGTTTCAGGGGTCACACCTAGCTTAAGTCTCTGTGTCTCCAGAATGACAGTTGTCAACATCTCTCTGTAAACTTGCATCAACAGAGACATCTAAAGCAGAATTCTTATTCCTGAGATCAAATGGTAGCAAAGACCAGGTTGTCACTGTTAGTGGGATTTCCACTGGAGCCAAATCAGTTTGTATTACAGCAACTGGGAATAGTTACCTCAAATTTTCAAGGAAGATAGGGTATTCTTTTTCATCACTGTCAGGAGACAGAAATACCAAGAGACATCAAACAAATGTAGGGCGCTGTTGCAAAACTTGTTTGTTGCGTTAATGGAAGCCATTATGTGAACATCATGAGTGATTAGAGAGATATTAACATGTATAAAGTGTGTAAGAGTGGCCCTTGGAGATTTGCTTGTATTTTGTAAGCGTATTTGCCAGAGAATAGAATAAGACACTAGGTCTTTAAGAGCTGGGCACACCTGATAGGAATCCTATTCATCTGCCCTCCCACACAAGCTGGACCAGAGTTGCTGATTAAATACTTAGCTGTATTTACACAAGTGTTACCTCTTTCTCTAGCTCTGTGGATTTTGACTTTATGCATTTCCAAGAAACCTTCCTCCATCTTGATTTATTGCATATAAACTTTGATTAAAGTTTGCCCTAAAGACAGGCAGCAAAAATAAGAAGGGAGCCTAGCAGAGCTGAGAAGATGATGCAAAGAGTGTGAAAGCAAAGTTGGCCCAAGAAGGGATCTGTTCATCAAAACATTTGCTGAGAGGAACAAAATGTTTGTCTAATTGCCTGAATCATGTCCACTGGCATTTATTTTTCAGTGCAATATGTGGTTCATGATTACTATCCTGCTCATAGCTGGTTGTCCATACTTTGGGCATGATTTCAATATAGGTTCAAAGAAGAAAAGTAGACAAGGCAAAAAGAAGACAGTGAGGTAACATGGTGATTGTAGCACTTGGGAGAAGTAGTGAGTAAAGGCAGCCTCTCTCTTTAGGCAGAGAAATCTTGTTGAAATCCCATTCAGTAATAGGAATTGGTTACAAGGAAAAGTGAGATTTCCTTTCCTTAATGAAAATTTGTATTTTTAAAGTATACCACATGATGATGTGATATACATGCACACAGTGAAATGATTCCAACAGTCAAACTAATTAACATGTCTATCCCCTCACAAAGTTCCATTTCTCTGAGTATGGTGAAAGAGACTGAGATCCAGTCTTTTAGCAAATATCTAGTATTCAATATAGTGATTACCTATAGTATATATATACTGATATATATACTTGATATACCTATATCACACTACTCTTTAGGTTTCCAGACTTTTTCATCTCATACAACTGAAATCTCATACCCTTTGAGCACCATCTCCCCATTTTCCCCATCCCCCAACTCCTGGAAACAATCATTCCATTCTCTGGTTCTGTGGGTTGGACTTTTTTAGATTCTGAATACGAGTGAGATCATGCAGTATTCTTCTATGACTGGCTTATTTCACTTCCAGGTTCATCCACATTGTTGCCAATAATAGTATCGCCTTTGTTAATGCTGAAGAGTATTCCATTGTGTATTTGTATCTATATGGAGATCTATAAATATATACATATTACATATATTTACCACATCTTCTTTGTCTATTCACCCATCAACAAACACAAAGGGAACTTTTGTACACCGATGGTAGGGATGTAAATTGGCATAGCTATTAGGTTCCTTAAAAAATTAAAAATAGAACTACCAGGTGATCCAGCTTTCTCATTTTGGGGTATATATCTAGGTAAGTAAAATCAGTACCTCAAGGAGATATCTTTGCTCCCATGTTCATTGCAGCATTATTCACAACAACTAAGATGTGGAAAAGTGGCCTTTTGATTGGTCTCTTCGAAGTGTGTCTCAAATGAAAACAACTATTTATACCAACTTTTTCTAACAATTGGAGGTAAATGTCATTATATGAGGGGAAAAAAAAGAAAGAAGAAAAGAAATGAGGCAGGCATTTGTGCCTCAGCCTACATTTCTATCCAGCTGGTTCCACAGACTTCCACAGGGATGGCTGCTGTCAGTTTCCTTAGGAGTAGATGCTATGAACAAAACCAGAGCAAAACAATCTCTCTTTGCTCTCCCTCTCTCTCTTACCTTCTCCTCCTCTCCATTTGGGTGCTGAAATGTTTTCCTTCCATTTTTCATAGGCAGCATTCAGGCCACTTTGGGCATCCTCCAATGAGTGGAGCAGTGAGCCAGGCTCTCCTCATGGCCCATCTCTTCCAGTGGCAGGAGACTGCTGTCTGCTTCTCAGTGGCATGTCTCCTCACAGGCTGTCCAGAGGCTGTCATCTCTGTGGAGAAGAAAGGGGGCCAATGACTTCAGTTCATAGCTGACTCATCTCCACCCAGAAAGGTTGAGAAAACAAGAAGCATTTTCCTTTAGCAGCCCTAAATTCTGGTGGAGGCATGTCCCTTGAATTTGTGAAGGTGAAGAAACTTGGAGGTGAACTCTGTAATCTACTACATGTACCCCCTGTGCTGTGTAACCAGTGTGGATTGGGCACGGAGCCCCTGCAGCCGCTGCCAGCTGTGGGACAGCAACGCATGGAAAATCTGGTCCCAGCCCTCAAGGAGCAGCTCACAGACTTGAGTGGGAACAAGTCAACCACAGACTGTGTGGCAATGTGAATGCAGACTATCTAAAAATAGCATGTGAGGGCACTTAGGAAAGCCCATGAAAGATACTGGTCAAGGAGGGCAGGAGGATGGCCTGGGCATGTGTGGGCAGAGCACCTGGGCAGTATGTCTCCTGCAAAGAAAGCTCTCTTCTTTACCCAGCCTGCCCTTAGGACTGTGCCCCCCACCCACAGTCAGTGTTTGGGTGCTTATGTGAGGTAAAAGAGAACATGTATCCCATAGCCTCTTCTCCTGGTTCACACTCCCATGGCCTGTGCCCTGCTGTCACACTGTGCCTCTCTCTTTCTTAGGCCAGTCCTTTGTCCTGTCCTGTGCCCCGTTACCTTCAGTCTCAGGCAGGCCCTTTCCACGGGCACCACGGACTCCTGGAAGCTCTAGCTCTTCCAACTAGCAAGCCTCAGCAGGACTAGACCCAGTGTTTCCCAAAGTCCCAGCCCGAATCCCAAACTTCAATTAGACGCAAAGATCATACAGCCATTCCCGAAATAAGTCTTGCAGCCAAGGAATAGGCAGATTGGTCAGTTCTGGGATAATCTCACCTCAACACAGAGACTGAGAATCTCCTGAGGGAGATTCAGACCGCTGTCAACAAAAGCAGGAGAAATAGATTGTGGGTGGGCAAAAGTCCAAACTCTATGCTACTTGTATTCACCTCTGGGCGTCCATTGCTCTGTCCATTAATTTAGGTGAAAACACTCTTTAGGAGAATCTAGATAGAAGAAAAGGACAGGAACTGGAAAGAGAGCAAAGAGGAGGAGAGAAGAGGATAATCATATTGATAAAGCACCATGAAGACAGAAGGTGACCTTGTGACGTTTGAGATGCCTTAGGCTTGTTCAAAACTTACTTTTTAATTTAACCCACAAGTAAAAACTCATTTGTTCAGAGTCCCTAGTACATGTTGGGAGCAGTTCTAGATGCTGTGGACGAGGCAAGCTTCATGCTCTCAAGGTGTTTCGACTCTGATGAGGAGAGATAGGTAGATAGGTGTGTGGATGGATGGATGGACGGGTGGATAGCTAGCTAGCTAGGAAGATAGATAAATGTCACTAGATGTGGGAGGAGAGAGAGGAAGATAAAGTAGAGGCACTATCCTTGACCTTAGGGAATGTATACTTTGAGGAAGAAACTAAACATACATAGCATAGCACCTGAAGACAATAGCCCAACATTTTATAAAACTTTACAAAAGTGCACTCAATATACTGAGGTTGAAAAATTTTAGGAAAGAGCAGACCGAGTTGAGATTATTTGAGAAAGGCTTGGTGGTATTATTCTCCAGCCTTGCAGCTTTGTTTGGTGAAGTTGAAAAATATCCAAGCATTGCAAGAGGCAGGGAACAGACACAGTCTAGTGTTTCCCAAACTTGCTTGACAGTACGATTCATCTCAAGTGTTTTTTTTTTAAATCAGACTCCTGGGTTCTATCCAGACCTTCAGATTCACATTTTCCCCAGGCTAGGATGGGTAATCTGTATTTTAACCAATAACTTGATTGCTTATTATCATCAGGAAAGTGTAAGGATCCCTACCTAGAGGGCTGGCAGGTACCAAGAAGGTAGAGGCCAGCATATGGGATGTCTTAAGGCCCTCAATCATTCTAGCACTACTTCTATTGTCCATTTCTGGTGAGGACTGCAGAACTATTGCTAAAGACCATCTTCTTTCCAGTTTATGGAAAGTGAAGATGCAAGGGGATAAGAGATGGCCACCGGATCTAGTAGAAAGTGCAGAGAATATATACTGAATGCCAGCAGATCACGTGAAAGTAGATAGGTTTTCTCTGGCAAAAAGGGCTGTGACGACTACAGACCAGAATATCCAGAGTGTATGCTTCTAATTCAATTAAGTCCCTGAGTTTTCCACGCAGCCCATTTCCCCAGTGCTCCACCAGCATCTGCTGCTGCACTGAAAATGCCTTGTGGATGCAAGGCCCTTCGTGCAGTGGGAGAGGACAGCTGCTTAACAGTCGCCGTGTGCCGCTGGGCAGAAGGTGAAGCACAAGCCCAGGGTATGGCTGGGGAGGCCCTAGGTAGGCCGCAGGGAAGATTCTGACAAGACAGAAACCAGAACGGAAATTCTACTAAGACTATTACTGTACTCCACATACATAATCTGTCAGGAAATGTCTTGGGTGTTTGCAACTATAAATAGCTAAGACCTTAGGGCTTCCTAACTGAGCTTGTGGGAATTAATAGCATCACTACTTGCTGCAGCAGGTGGCGTCTTAATTTAAATCATGTTTCCTGATCTCTGGGTAGTTCGTGAGATTCAAGGCAGCTAAGACATCCCTGCCAACCATGAGCCATAATCAAGGGGGGTAGACATTAGTGCTGTTTACAGAAAGATTCTGTGAAGGTTCTGACTGGACACGTAGTAGAATTACACTTCTCTACTCCTCAGAAATTGGGTGGAGCCATATGACTCGCTATGGCCAATGAAATGTCATGTTCCACTCCAGGTGGTTCTTCAGAAGCTGCTATATGGCTGGCCACTATCTCCTTCTCTCTCCTCCAGTGAAAGGCAAGTAGTGGCAGAAGGTGGCTGCAATTTCAGCCTGATCCTGGAGCCGAGCCCTAGAACAGTGGCACCCCTCAGCTGAACCATGATGGACATGTAGTGTGAGTGATGTGTGGTTTTAAGTCCCCGGGACTGGGGGCTGTTATGGCAGCACAGTCTAATCTCTGGTGATCTGTACCTTCCCCTCACTCAGATAATAGCAATCATATGATCATGCATCATCCGTTCACTTTGTCCGACAGGTAGGAAGAATCTGCTATTAACAAATCCATAGCACTGTAAATCCCACATCCGTTTGCCTAAAAGCAGGGTAGACCTTTCTTTGTTCTTTGCCAACGGAAATGTGGCTTTTCATTAAAATTAAACTAATAGGTTTCTAACTATGTTAATACTTCCATTAGTTTCTCTAACACAATGTTTGGCTTTTCTTGCTGGCTTCCTGAGTCAGTTCAC
Organism: Taxidea taxus jeffersonii; assembly: GCA_003697995.1. Lineage (NCBI taxonomy): Eukaryota > Metazoa > Chordata > Mammalia > Carnivora > Mustelidae > Taxidea > Taxidea taxus. The sequence continues at coordinate 26,376 of ML108578.1, read as the reverse complement.
TATTTCTTGCCTACACTGTTCTACTAGCAACCTAGTTGGCTTCTCTGCCTCTGTGACTCTTCTCTTTGTACCATTTCCAGGGTGTTTCATTATTAATCTCAACCTCACTCTTGAACGGTTTACATTCCTGTTTCAAAGCTCACTACTGTTTCTCATTGCCTGTAAGATAAAATATTTGTGATACACGAAGAATGAGATGGATTAATTTTTTCTTAGAAATGATTTAATTTTCTTTGTTCGCAACCACACACACACACACACACACACACACACACACACACAGAAAACCACAGGAAGGAAGAAGCTGAACCATCTATTAGTAATATATTTCTGTGAAGACCGTTAACTTTCCCCCAAGTCCCTAAGAGATGTGTCAGAGCCAGAGGAACCTCACCCAGGCCCATGTACTCTGTGTCTTCATGAAATTTAGGACAACTAAAAAGTCTAGCAATTGTAACGTCTTATGTGTTCGTACAATAAACCACCATACTTACAGCCTTAGGAAGCCCCTTCCTGTAGCTGGAAGAGCCTTACCTACACCCTGTGAGTCTTACTTATTATTTGAGATCCTAAAAACCAGGGTGTTTTTTGAACTATAACTGACACTGGGGGCAAACTGATTAATTCGACTCTTTAACAAGTAGACTGAATGTAATGCCCTAGTGTAGGAATGTAAATTACCAAATGACCTGTTCTCTATAAATTTCCTGACTTTATTTAAAGAAAAGTTTATTTTTTTCCACTAACCAAGTAATAGATCAAGTATATTTATTCTAAAAAAATTTGGAAATTATACAGCTGTAGAAAAAAGAAAAACATAAGTCATATGCAGTCGCACTATCAAAAGTAAGCCTTTAACATTGTTTTGGATTCAGAGTATTTCCCTTTCTGTCTTTCTACACATGGGAAGCCCATCCCATCCTGATCCTCACCTTCTAGACTACGGACAAACTGCAAATACAAGTCATCTCCTGAAAAACTAGCAATCATCACAGGCCTCAGTGAATGGTTTACATGGCCATTCCCTAATCCCCTTTTACCTGCCAGGGTTCAGTCAAGGAAACAAAGCCCCATGGGTATTATGACTCACAAAATAAATACAGATTGTGGAAATTAGACTTTATACAAATGTGGCCCCCTGCTGGGGAAGTGGAAGTTTAAGGATCAGGGAAAGGATTATTAATACAGCCTCTGGATGACCACTGGTAAGGTTCTGAAGTCAGAGTTTGAAGAGAAACACAAGAATCCCAGTGCATCCTACCACCAAACTGGAACAACAAAGGAGGAGCTTAAGGAGACACCCATAGAAGGCTGTCTTCCCTGTGAAGCTACAGCACCTGTAGGTGCAGAGCTAGCAAAGGGTGATGGACCTGGGGCACGGCTGTAGCCTTGTTGAGTGGACACTCATATTGCTGAGTCCATGCCCAGCCCCCATTACTGCTGACATGGCCACCATATTTATTAGCTTAATGGCCAAGAACAGGTGTTGCTCAGAAAAGAGGCTGACCAAGAGCAACAGAACTGGTCATCTTACCCACCTGATCACTAAGCTTCTTTGTGAGACCAAAAAAAAAAAAAAAAAGAAAGAAATCTTTTCATATTTTGCCTATTCTGAGAGATCTCTCCACAGTCTTCTCCCCAGACCTCCTTGCTACCAATGTTTAAGTGGTATTCTTCCAAGTTCCTGACCATCCAACCAAACCACTAGTCATTGCCCTTGGATTGATATAATTCCGTATACTGCTCTCTCTCCTTCTAGATAAAAATAAATAACCTGGTGTGCCACACAGAAGTTCTTCTTGCTGGCAGAATATCCCCTCACCAGACTGTCCTTTGGACCACCCCTAAGTGAGGCTATGGTGTAACAGTCACCTACTTTCAGACACCGCCAGCTTATGTAGAACCATTCTTAAAGCAAGCTTGAATTTTTGTCTTAGTCAACTGGTCATAGGGAACTCATCATAAATCCCTAGAGGTGGGCTGAAAGAAGGGAGGGAATGTAGCAAAAGTAGAATTCATGAAAACCCGAGCCACAGGCTCATGGGGCATATCATATATAGCATTCCCACTTGATGATAGAGTGCCGCCAACTTTATGGCTTCGTATATCAGACAGCACACTGTTCTTGAGTTCTCTGGTCAGAAATACTGCTTTCTGGGATGCCATAATGGTAACAACATATTCTCTAAGTCTACAGATTGGTGCCTAGCATCAAGCATTCAGTCTCCAATAGGGCTGAGCCAGCAGTTGTTCTTCAAAACAATTGGTAACTGCAGAGGATGGCCTAGCTTTACTTCTAAGCCTTAAAAATCTGCACTGTGACTTTCCTAGAGGGGAGCAAAGGCTCCATACTCTTCCCCATCTGCCAGTGAAGGTCCAATTTTTTTTTCAAACTCCATAAAAGAATGCATCTTTCTAAACCTTCTTTATGCAATACTTTCTTTTTTTTAAATTTTTTTAAAGCTTTTATTTATTTATTAGTTAGAGAGAGAGAGCGAGCACAGGCAGACAGAGAGACAGGCAGAGGCAGAGGGAGGAGCAGGCTCCCTGCTGAGCAAGGAGCCCGATGTGGGACTCGATCCCAGGATGCTGGGATCATGACCTGAGCCGAAGGCAGCCGCTTAACCAACTGAGCCACCCAGGCTTCCCTATGCAATATTTTCTGTAGAACTTTATTGCTCTCATTTACCACCTACTACCAATGGGCAACTGTTTCCCATTCCTCTGCCATCACATAATGGGAAAACCACTTGGGAAAACCATACAGTAGAGCAAAGCTGAAAGATCACACTCTGCTAGGATAGGCATGGGAGGAGGAAACAGGGAAATAGTTTTTCTTAAAATAGAGTCCTCTAGAATCCCTAAGGCCTCTGTCTATAAAAAGCAGCTTTGACTCCTGTGATTTGGTCCTCAAAAGCAGGAGTGGGAGGGATGGTATCTATAAATCCTGCCTTTAGACTGGCAGGCAAGACTCAAAAGAAAACATGATTCAGAAGCCAGGGTTATAAAGGACTTCTAAAGATCATCAAACATTCAATAAAGTGGAAAGAACTTTAGCTCAGGGAGAAGAAAGCCATGTTTGTCCCAGGTCTGCTCTTAACCAGATGATAGAGAACTAGCGGATCTGACCTGACTTATCCATCCTTTTGTCTGGAAATGCAAGTGAGGGAAGCTGACTCCTCCAACATCCTTTTGGGGTGGGGAACACAACAACAGAGTCCGGGAGGCTGGGCTCAGAGCTGCACATTCTGAGGTGTTGCCTCCCCATCACCTGTCTTAGTAAAGTGAGGCAATAATGCCCAATTTCTTTGCTCTGATTGAAATTGCAACCTCCACTGAACTTTGCCAAAAGGATTGGGAGACATCTGGGTTTGGAGGAGATGGATAAAGAGAGTGTTCTCTTACTAATGAAGTGATTCAATCTCAGTCAAAGCCCATGTTTAGATCAGATGTTGATTCTTCTGGGAAACCTCTCCATGTGCCTCCATTGGAAAGTGGAGTTCCTTCCTGAGTCGTCCCAAAATTCCTTGTTGTGTTTCTGCTAAGCCACTTACACTGTGCTTCAGATTGCGGCTAATACCTGCATGTCAGCAGGCTCCTTTCACTGAGCTAGTTGTTCTTATCTGGGATATCAAAACCCAAGATACAGCAATCAGCAGTGAATTGTGTTATAAGTTATTTATAACTAATGATGGGTAAAGTAACAATGTACAAATGATGTAGGGTGACATCTATGATATGTTTCAAATTTTTTAACGCTGCTTAGATTCACTAGCTTTTTCAAGTGCCATTTCTTGGATATAGGAAACATGGGTAGAGAAGGAGCAAATTCACTAAGAATTGCTCATAACTCCAAATTTGCTCTTGAGAATGCCTTGTGCATATTAATGCCATCCATTTAGTAAGTCAAGATAAGAAATACTGAGAACTGCTATTTAGAATGAGAGTTCCCTAAGAGCAAGTTCTCTGGTTCCCTAGTCATTAACCATGTCATCCAGTATAATGTTATGTACTCAATAATAATATGTGGAATAAAATAAAGAAACTGAAGAAAATTTAAAGATCAAAGTAAATAAAATATATCTTGGTGAGGTGTGGGAGAAAGGATAAAAAAGTAAGTCACAATTTCCTGATGGGATAGGAGTCTGTTATTTATGTGACTTGTTTAATAGACATGCAGGGCAGCTGGGTTTTGGCTAGGTGGCTCTGCTGATCTTGGCTGGGCTTGCTCATGTGTCTCAAGGGTCAGATGGCTTTTAGCTATTTTTTCTGGCCTTGGCTGGGACAGTTATGGCAGTCTGGAGCTGCTCCGCCTTCTAGCAGGCTAGCCAGGACACATTCCCATGGTGATGGCAAGCATGTAAGAGAGGTCAAGTGACAACAGGTAAGGACATTGGAGATATAGGTTCAAAACTGGCCCATCATCATTTCTAAACACTCCAGGGGCCCAGAAAATCATAACACCAGCTCACATTCCAAAAAATGGAGAAAGAGACTCTGCCCTTTTAATGGTCAATGACCAATTCACATGAGAACAGGTAGATACAGGGACTAAGAAGAGCTGGGGCCATAACTATAATTGACTATAGAATTTAAGATTTTATCCACAGAGGGGGATTGGAGCCTAGGACTGAGGACTTTTCATTTAATAAAGTTTCATCATTTCCAAAAATCTTCTGGCACAACTTGAGTTGGAATATTCTTCAGTTGTGTATCCACAGGGCTACAAGTGCTCTGCACAGATGATATCACAGAGCAGCAAAAGACAGTCATTCTTTAATGTTGGACTTTATGTCTGCAAGGACATAATAAGCAATCCTTGTGATGAGAAAGGGACATGGTTCCTGGAGCCTGTCCCTTTTCTAAGCATAGGCCACTGCCCATGAGTACTGCTGCCCCTGGCTAAGGACCGCAACCAGGGCTCCATTGCCATTTCTGGTTCATTGTTCCTCTTAAGGGCTCCTGGGGGGTGTCAGGGAAATAAATCAGGATATATAATATAGTCCCTCCAGCAGCTCTTGGGTAGCAAATATGTATAACAGTGGAAATGCTCCTGATTGCTCTCCATTTATTTTTGCAGCTACCAGTTTCCCCTCTTGCTTGTTGTAAAGTTTAAAACAACATCAATTTTTAAGGACTTGAAAGTGCTTTTCTATTTAAAATCAAACAAGACAAGCATCATTTTCATTCTGGGACTGTGCTTTGCTTCTTGAAGTGTGCAGAATATATAGACACCCACTGAAAAATAATAATAATAAAAAAGCTAAGTGATGGAAATGAGTAATTGCTTGGCAGTGAGTCTGCAGGGAGAGCACTGACACCGCCTGGCACATATTTCATGAATAATGAGAGGAGTCTCAGAGCTGTGCAATCACTGCCTATTGGGTCAGAAATTTCACATTAGTGGATTCATCAGAGCAGATCAGTGTCATAAAGACACTCTTTCCTGAGGTAAACACACCTTTTCCTTCACTGAAGTGTCATCTCTTAGCTGTATAGAAGATACAGCTAAGACCTTCTGAGAGAGAAGATGAACATAATTGGATTAGGAGTAGTATATATCCATATCATTCTACTTGCTTATTTGGATATAGAAAGAAACTGGTGTTTTTTGTTTTTTTGTTTCTTAGCAGAGGTGAGCTAGTAAGTCTGTGGTTAACAAAGAGTTTAATGAAGCGTTAAAGAAACAGAATCAAAATCCACACTTCATTCTATGAAATTTCACTAAGAAGTAATAGGAACTGAGAGAATTTAAAAGCTGAAAGAGACTTTCAATCTCTTGTATTGGGGATACCTTGCTGTGGTAGTCACTAGTGCTTGTCACCAAATTTTACACCAAAAATTTACAATTTTACTTCCTGTTCTCTTGGACTTGAGTTGGGTAGTGAAATATGAACAGAAGTGATGTGGTCTCTTCTGGATGAAGTTTTTGGAGCCAGCATAAAATGTTCTACCCTGTCTCTTCTCTTTTACCAATACACTGGGACCACAGTCTAGATGGTAACTGCTCTGTCAACCCTGGTGAGTCCTGGAGAGAGAATAGGCTAGAGCAGCAACCTCAGATAACATCTTGTGAAAATGTAACATGATTGGGAAATACATGTTTTAAGGCAGTAAAATGATTATTTGTTGTTGCTGCATACCTTACTTAGCCTATCCTGGCTGATCCACTAAGTATCTTCTTTGCAAGTTCTGAGAAAAGTATCCTAGATATGGCATAATGGTTTATATCAGATAGAATTAGCTCTGAAAGATGGTTTGAAGTGACTATGTCCACATAAAATAAAAACTGTAATAATTTTGTTAGGAGTAAATAAGATAATGCCTTTAAGATCTTTAGTGTAATGCCTACATAGAGTAATCTTCCAATCACCATCGATAAATGCTGTTAGATAACACAAAGGCAGTACTAAACTAGGAGACAAGCATGCCCTCAGAAGTAAGTGATACTGAGAGAGGAGCAAGGTGGCAGAGAAGTAGGAGACTTAAGCATTACCAGGTGCCAGGAGTTCGGCTAGATAGTTATCAAACCATTAGGAACATCTACAAACTCAACAGAAGAGAGAAGAGAAGAAGAGCAGCAATTCTAGGAACAGAAAATCCACCACTTTCTGGAAGGTAGGACGTGTGGAGAAGTGAATCCGAGGCAACATTTGGGAAGATAGACTGCAGCGGGGGGAGGGGCCAGCTTCTGGCAAGCGATAGAGCAGCAGAGCACAAAATGGGAACTTTGAGAAGTCTGCTCTACTGAAGGATGTCTCTCCAGAGGCTAAGCAGGGGTGGGGTCTCACAGGGACAGTGTGGTCTCAGGACCCATGGGGTCACAGAAAGACCAGGCAGCCTGAGTGCAGCAGAGCCCCCAGGTATTGGAGCGGGGAAGCCATTGCCGAGACAGAGCTGAAGAGTGAACTCTCAGCTCGGGGTCACCTTAAACCGTGATCCAAGGCACAGTTGGGCCACTGCTCTTCAGTAGAGACCCCACACATGGCAGGTCTGGGGAGACTCACCTTCATCCCCCAGGGGAGTGGCTCTGGCGTGCTCTGCAGGAATCAGCTGGGTTTGGAGACTCCAACCAGAGCCATGCACCAGAGATAGAAACGCTCGGTCACAGGCCGGGTGAGCACAGAGTGCGGCCAGAGACCAGGGAGACTGGAGCGATTGACTGCTTTTCCCTGAGGGCGCACTGAGGAGTGGGGCCTAGAGCTTTTGGCTCCTCCGGGCCGGATATTGGGAGGCTGCCATTTTCATTCTCCTCCTCCAAAGCAGTACGGAAAGCGTTCAGGGAACAAAAGCTCCTGAGAACAAACCCGAGCAGATTACTGAGCCTGGCTCCTGGCAAGGGTGGTGCCATTCCGCCTCCGACAAGGACATTTGAGAATCACTGCAACAGGCCCCTCACCCAGAAGATCAGCAAGAATATGCAGCCAAGACCAAGTTCACTGATCAATGAGAACTGTAAAACTTCAGAGCTATGGAATACAAAATGGCTTTTCCCCCATGATTCTGTAGTCTTTCGAAGTTAAATTAAAAAAAAAAATTCTTATTCTATTTTTAGTTTTTCCTCGTGCCTATTTTAACCTTTTCAAACTATTTTATTTTATCAATAGTTTTTAAAAATCTTTTCAAATTTTCATTGTTATAGTCATATCCTATCCCTTCATTGTATTTAACCTTATTTTTTGTATACATATAAGTTTTTCTTTCTTTAAAATTTTGGGATACAGTTTTCTTCTAACAGATCAAAATATACCCTAAATCTAGTGCATGACTTTGTTCTAATCTCCAGCCTCATCACATTCTCTCCTTTTTTTTTTTCCGACCAACTTCTTATCAATTCCTTTTTTAGAATCTTTTAAAATTTTCATCTTTACAATCATATTCCATCCCTTCATCATGTTTACCCTTATTTGTGTGTGTGTGTGTGTGTGTGTGTGTATATATATATATATATATAAAGTCATGTATGCATGTGTGTATGTGTGTGTGTATAAAATTTATTTATTTTTTCCTCCTTTCTTCTCCACCTAGTTTCTCCAGAAATGGACCCTCAACTCTATGGTCAACTAATCTTCCACAAAGCAGGAAAGAATGTCCAATGGAAGAAAGACAGTGTCTTCAACAAATGGTGTTGGGAAAATTGGACAGCCACATGCAGAAGAATGAAACCGGACCATTTCCTTACACCACACACAAAAAACAGACTCAAAATGGATGAAAGACCTCAATGTGAGATAGGAATCCATCCAAATCCTTGAGGAGAACACAGGCAGCAATGTCTTTGACCTCAGCGGCAGCAACATCTTCTTAGAAATATCACCAAAGGCAAGGGAAGCAAGGGCAAAAATGAACTATTGGAATTTCATCAAGACCAAAAGCTTTTGCACAGCAAAGGGAACAGTCAACAAAACCAAAAGACAACCGACAGAATGGGAGAAGATATTCACAAATGACATATCAGATAAAAGGCTAGTATCCAAAATCTATAAAGAACTTATCCAACTCAATACCCAAAGAATAAATAATCCAATCAAGAAATGGACAGAAGATATGAACAGACATTTCTGCAAAGCAGACATCCAGATGGCCAACAGACACATGAAAAAGTGCTCCATATCACTGGGCATCAGGGAAATACAAATCAAAACCACAGTGAGATACCACCTCACACCAGTCAGAATGGCTAAAATTAACAAGTCAGGAAAAGACAGATGTTGGTGAGGATGTTGAGAAAGAGGAACCCTCCTACACTGTTGGTGGGAATGCAAGCTGGTGCAGGCACTCTGGAAAACATCATGGAGGTTCCTCAAAAAGTTGAAAATAGAGTTACCCTGTGGCCCAGCAATTGCACTACTGGGTATTTACCCTAAATATACAAATGTAGTGATCCGAAGGGGAACATGCACCAGAATGTTTATAGCAGCAATGTCCACAATAGCCAAACTATGGAAAGAACCTAGATGTCCATCAACAGATGAATGGATAAAGAAGAAGTGGTATATATACATATGTATACTATGGAATACTATGCAGCCATCAAAAAGAGAAATACTGTCATTTGCAATGATGTGGATGGAACTAGAGGGTATTATGTTAAGCAAAATAAGTCAAACAGAGAAAGACAATTATCATATGATCTCTTTGATATGAGGAATTTGAGAGTCAGGACTGGGGGGTTGTAGAGGGTAGGGAAGGAAAAAAAATGAAACAAGATGGGACCGGGGAGGAAGGCAAACCATAATAGACTCTTAATCTCAGTACACAAACTGAGGTGGCGGGGGAGGGTTGGGGTGGCTGGGTTATGGACATTGGGAGGGTATGTGCTATAGTGAGGGCTGTGAATTGTGTAATCCTGATGATTCATAGACCTGTACCCCTGAAGCAAATAATACATTATATGTTAATAAAAAAGTGATACCCTTTAATTCAAAGCATATACACTCCATAATCTCCAAATTCTACATTTTCTTCTTTTATCCTTAATGGAACCACAGAATATCGGGATAAAAATCACCTTAGTTAAATCTCATTTAAACTCTTTTTATAAAAGTGAAGTTTGGATTGGTGAGGGATTTACCCAGAGACACATACCCACTTACTGGAGGAAGCAGAGTTAAGGCTAATGCCACCATATAATTTATCATCCCAAAAAAGAATTTTTGAAAGTGAAGGGAGAACATTGTTAATAACTATGCCAGAAGAACAGGTGGAAACTTGGACTTTCCCAGGCAAATCAGAACATATGGTCACCCTAATTGGGATTTACTTTTCCTGACTCTATGCCTGGTATCACTTTCCTTACCAGCAGACATCTTAATCCTATTGGTGTAAGAAACTCTTCATCATTCTGTTTAATGACATAGGAAGGAAGAAAGAAACCAAAACACCCACTGTATTCTCTTTTGACATTCTTTATAAATCATTTCTACCTTTATTATTTTCCCTCCCTGATTTCTTTGGCTTAGCCTCTTTGTCACAAATTTAACTATTTACCTCAGTAATTGCCTTGTTTAAGCATTTAATGGCTACTGGTAAAAATAATGATCCTGCGTTGAAAAAGTTTCCAATGCATGGCAGAACCCAGAGGCTAGATTTACTGGAAAAACAAAAACAAAAACAAAAACAGATTCCTTCAGATAATAAGCAACATAGAGGAGAACATAGTCCAAGCAGGAAATGATCAGTGGAACTTCTCCAGAAGCACACACATTTACCATATTTAGACGAGTTCCTAGAGAAAAACGTGTCCAGAAGATGAACCATGTTTTTAGAGGTATTGGACATAAACTTACAAGAAAACCAAAGGCCCAGAAAACACATACTGGTGTTCTCTCTGTTAAACAACAGAATTCAGTGTAGTAAATTTTAAAGATCTAATGGCCTTATTAAATGATTTATGAATAGGGCAGCATCCCATCTGGCAAGTAGAGGGGAGATCTAAGGAGGTATACAAAATGGAAGATTTTTGCAGAAGGAGGGCCTGGCAAGAAAGTTATGAGCAAAAGAAAAAGACTGTTTCAGGCAAGACCACTTCTAAGGGGAAAAGCAAGAAGTCTTATCATGCAGATTACCTCATCTTCCTTTGGGGGATGAAGAGGGCCTTTGAGGTAGAACCTTCAGGCCCATTGAAAAATTCCTGACTGACCAATTTACACTCCATTTCTGGGGGGAGGTTGAAACTGCAATTAGATCAGGTATTAAGCCCTGCTTGAGAACTTGGTTTACGTGACCCCATTTGGGGCCTGTGGTTTTCTTCTTAACAGTTCTAAGTTCGAATCCAAGGGCCAAAGTACACCAGGTAGAGGAAAGAGACCAAGGGAGCAGGGAGCCCTCTCCATTCCTGAACAAGAGTGTATCTCCAGCCCCTTCACGTGCGGATGGGCTGCGTGCTTCAGTCCAATTAGTCTGTTCTGTCCCTTTTTTGAAATGTGACCTTCCTGTCCTGTAGTGGAGACTCAGGAGAATGTGTTGGTAAAACATAGCCTTTTAGATCTTTCCCTATCAAAACTGTAAGAACAATGCAAATATATTGGCTAACACAAAGAGAACGGCAGAGGAGGTATCTCTCAGGCAGCTTCACTGTGGCTTCCCTGCATCCCTGAGGCACCTTCATATCACCAGATCATAGTGCCCTGTCATTTCCATCTGTTGAATTATGATGCAAGGTTAACATGTGAAGACTGACTTCAACAAGACTTTGAACTTTATATTGCAATGTACTTTTCCTCATTATTTGGAATCTGGAGATGTGGTAGTGAGTCCCCTCACAAAGTCCTATGGTCTGCTCCCTTCCTTCCTCTCCAGTCTCAGGCTTTGCTATCCAGACTTATGACCCTCTAGCCACACTGCCCTTCTTCATGCTCCTAACAAAGGCCACGTGCCTAGTCAGGCTTCCAGGGCCTTGCATTGGTTTCTGTCAGCTTGGGATATTTTCTCTGCTAACCCTCTCATGGCTGGCTCTTCTTTATCATTTAAAATTCAGAGACTTCTCCTGACTATGGGATCTAAGTGGGTTATGACTATTTCTAGAAGACTTTCTGGAATTGAATAGGTACTCAATAAATAATTCTTGAAAATACGAATTAATGAATCAAAGAGAGAATAAGTGAATGACATTATTAGTTCTGGAATCAAATGACTGAAGAGCTTATTCTTTTTTCTTTTTTAAAGATTTTATTTATTTGACAGAGAGAGATCACAAGTAGGCAGAGAGGCAGGCAGAGAAAGAGGAGGAAGCAGGTTCCCCACTGAGCAGAGAGCCCATTGTGGGGCTCGATCCCAGGACCCTGAGATCATGACCTGAACCAAAGGCAGAGGCTTTAACCCACTGAGCCACCCAGGCACCCCTGAAGAGTTTATTCTTTAAGGCCTTCTGAGAACTGGTAGAAGGCTTCCTTCTCTAGCATGGTATATTCATTATTTCTAAGGATTCTATACATAATACAGTAGAAGCAAAGACACTGAGAATGCTTTAAAAAGAAGATGATGCAGTTTCTGTTGCATCTACTATACTTGGTCTGTCTCCTTCCAGTCCTGTTTACTTTCCTACCTGCCTTTCCGTTAGCCCTCAATTTACCAAGTAAGTACATCCTTACTTTCGATCTATTTCTTGAGACCAAATGTTTTTGAAAATGCACTTCATCTCTAAGCCACTTAACAAGATTCTTTAAAGTGATGTTTCTCTAGAGCTGATTGACTCTTAAAAAAAAAAAAAAGTTATGGTCTTTCTAGTTTTCTGGCCAGAGGCTTTTCTCTGCTTATCTTTTAGGAAAAGGACATCACATTTTTCTCCTACCTCTTGACCAAAATAAAAAAGCTCCAGCCCAGTGAAGTTCAAATTGGGTTGAACACCTGAAATGAGTAGGCTCTGAATGATGTACACATTTCACCAAAAGTGTTTTAGTATAATGAGCTCTCAATCAAGTTCAAGTTCAGGAAGAGATGTTGTGTGACTCTGAGTTCCAAAGAATCACAATCTTCCATGCCATTACCTACTTGGGAAAGGGAAGGGGAAAACATGACAAAGCTACTCTATTATCATGAGTTAGGTCATTAATTCCATGTTAGGAAAGGTCTGTGATATCAGATAATTCAAAGTTTTCATTTTATGGGTGACCAAACCAGAGAGGTGATGAGTAGCTTTAGTAAAGGATATGCAATGATTTAAATGATGACCTAAATTATCTTGACCCCATTATACTATTCAAATTCTCCCTTTCTTCTCTCTCCCTTTACCCCCACCCCAACTAGTCTAGTCTTAAGGTCCTAAAATGCATACACGTGCTCTTTCTTTTGGTTTGTCTTTAATTTGCTCTACATACATTGAAAGAGCACCATAGACGAAGAAGTGCCAACTATCAGATCAGTCAGGTGATAGGCTGTTTCTCTACTGTTTTTTCCTCCAGATATAATTCCACTGTTTTCCACCTTCATCTGTGCCTCAGGTAGCTGACCTTAAATCAACAGACCTCTTGCCTAGCATCTAGCTGGATTCAGTGAAAGGGAACCCCTAGCAAAGGGGGATAGCTTTCTTTTCTTTTTTTTTTTACTTTTCAAAAGAACTTTATTTATTTACTTATCTTTTTTTACAAAATAACCTTAAATATTTAACTGAGATTTTTTTTTTAACTCACACATTTATTGCCAGTTCACATTTTTTTTTTTTTACTTTAAATTAGGTTCTTCTTTTTTTAGTTTTTTTTTTTTAATCACCCAGTTCCCCATCTCCCCACCTCCTTCCCTTCCCAGAGTCCAGGGTTTCTCATGGTTTGTCTCTCTGATTTCTTCCCATTCAGTTTTCCATTCCTTCCCCTGTGGTCCTCTAAGCTATTCATTATGTTCCACAATGAATGAAACCATATGATAATTGTCTTCCTCTGCTTGACTTATTTCACTTGGCATAATCCCTTCCAGTTCCATGCCTGTCCATGCAAATAGTGGGTTTTCATCCTTTCTGATGGCTGAATAATATTCCACTTTATAAATGAATCACATCTTCTTTATCCATTCTTCTGGCAAAGGGGGATATTTATCCTGTTTTCACATCCTGCCAGGTCATCATGGTTGGCTGGAACCTTCTATAGAAGATCTCTATCAGGCAGAACATCTCTCCTCCTAAATAGCTGGCTTCTTCCTATTGTCCCTTAAATCTTAGAGGTGATAAGGGATCCCTGCTATTATTAGTCCTTAGGCATGTCACACTCTCTTATTGGTTTGCTAAACCCTGTGGGCACCTATGGAAATGGTCCTTTTATTTAACTTCCCTTGAATTACCAAATCTGGCTGTGCAGTCTGTTTCTGGCCTTGTCTCTTTGTCAAAAACAGGTGGGCAGATGTCTCCAGCTAATTGTCCCCAGCATGAAGTAACCCTTTGCTCGGTGCCAGGCCTCTGCTGGGACCTCTCCATACATACTTGTTTTTAAAACTCACAATGACTCTCTGAATCAGATATTATTGAACCCATTTCACAGATCAGAGAACTGAGCCCAGAGAGGTCATATATGATGGTCAGGGTCACACAGCTGATAGTTAGAAAGTATCCTGAGATCCCCATAGAAGCCTGTTTGACTTAAAGCTGTTCGAGTGATTATATATACACTGCGAATATTTCCTCCCAGATAGAGAGAAAGTAGAAATGGGGGCAAAATAATGTACTCAAGGAGTGAGGGGCATGTTGGAGAGACTGACCTATCTGTTCCTTCAGAAGCCACCAGCAAGGTGAAGAAACAAAGGCTGGGCCCTCATTCATCGACAGTGATGATAGACAAGTAAGTGCTGGGGTACGCCCTGGGCACCGATATTTCAGGATGGTTGGGAGCCTTTGAGAGGGTTCCTGCTCCCTCTTTGGCCCTAAACCTTACTGGTCACCTTCTAAAGAGACAAGTCTTTCCATGCCTTTCTACCCCCTTGAAGCCCACCCAGTCTGGAACGCGTATCTCCTTGGCCCCCTATTTAATCCTGGCCATCAGAGCCTTCATGCTTGCCTCCTTCCTGTGAGCGGACAGCCCTGTGCAGCCTGAAATTCCCAGCTCTGATGGAGAGCTCTGAATTATTCATCAAGCCGATAATGGCAGGTGATGAGATCTTTTCCCGATGTGTCCCTGTCAGTAGGTGTTTATTAATCTGTTTCACCAGGCGCCCTGCTCTGACTGTGGGGCCAGAAGAACCCCATGCGCTGTCTGACATGTATCGGCAGAGACAGCACTTTAAAGACTCCCTTTTGCCTGGGAGGTCATCTGAAGGTTATTAGGAACAAATTATTTCTTCATTTCCGCTGACTGAGTAGATAGCCTTAATGATCTGTCACCTAGCAATAGCCTGCCTGTTCAAACATAAAGAATGGCAGGCTGATGGGCTTATAACTGGAATCAGTTCATTTTAGCTATTCTCTTGTCAAGCATGTTTCCAAGATACATATAGTATTTACATATTCATGAGCCTCTGCTGACACTGATGCTGTGAGGGGGCCTGTCTGATAATGTGATACAAGTTTGTACTGTGTCCTCAGGCACTTAAAGTCTATTAAGTGAATAAAGTCGACCCAGGGCCCCTCTTCTTGGAGGTGTTCTCCATTTTACACTCAGGGGATGCTATCCCAGTTTTACGCACTCATCTCCCTCTCCTTCTCCCCTTCTTTGCCCCCCAACATCCATCAGAATCTGCACCCCTCATCCCCACCCCTCTTCTTGAAAGGAAGCTCTGGTTTAAAGAAAACCAAGAAGACAGTGGGGAGTTTTTCACTCCTTCCAGCAGGGCAAACTCATCCATGAGATGTTTGCTTTAGTTCCATTAGGCTTTGCGTAGGTAGCTCAAATGACATTGCATAAAGCAAAGTGAATCTGTAGCTGGCTTTGCAAATTTTTGGACTTTGACAGCATTTTCGAGTCTCCTTGGGCTACTTGTAGCTAATTACTATTTTATGCCTTTGACTTCGTGATGGCCTATGGTCTTGTCTCAATCTATCTAGTTGAGGATGGTGCCCCAGGCATAAATCTTGCTATGAAACTAAATCAGCTAGGGAGGACCTGAAATTTGTCATTTGGAGAGAGATACTTACTATTTCATTTCCAATCTACCATCTCTTACTCCACCCAGATCATTCCTCCTTCCCCTACTGTGATTCTTAAAAGAAAAAAATGCAATTAGTATATGTGTTGCTCTGCCTATTTGGACCTTGCTGAGTTTAATTAATTTATTAATTTAGCAGCCTGTGATTGTACCATTAAACCCTGAGAAGCCTAGGAGGATGAGCTGTCATAGAATTCTAGGATGGCCGAGTCCATGGGTTTGTCCCATTTCACCTAGGGTCCAGTTTCATCATCATGGATAGCTAGTGCCAAAGAAAGCAAATTGTGTTTTAAAGTGTGGCTGAACTGTCCTTGACTGTAGGAATCTTAATTACTTACAGAGAATGGCAAGTACTAGAAAATATAACATCAAATAAGAGAGTTGCCTGGAGAGGGTTCAGCAAACCACTCACTTCCTTTGAGTCAGTTTTTCTGCAAGTAAAATGGGGATAATAACTTGAGTCCTTTTTTCCTGCCCACAAAGTCATTATGAGGATTAATGAGATAATAAGTTGGTGAGTGCACTTGGAATCCCTTGAGAAACTGGCATTAAAATAGACTCAAAGCATAATTATTTGGCTGATATATAATGATTCCATCAGGCTATGTGCCATTCATCTGAAAATGTGTCAGAGCACTTAGACTTATCTTTCCCAGGAGATGTAGGGATGTCTCAGTATGGCCATGGACTCCAGTTGGCAGCAAAACTATACGAGTAAAGGAAAGCTCAAGGTAACCAAAGGGATCTGCTTTGGTAGAAAGGGATGGGATCCTAGGAACCTCCTACTCTGGTCTCCCCTTCTACTGTGACTGAAGGAAATTCTAGTTTAAGAAGGAAAAGTTGAAAATCTAGGCCTTTGAGATCCAACATGGTAGCCATTAACGTGAGTGGCAATTGGCCTGTGAGTTAAAATTAATTAAAATAGTTTTAGAGGGGAAGGCGGTGGGGGGCTGGGTGAGACTGGTGGTGGGTATTAAGGAGGGCACGTATTGCATGGAGCACTGGGTGTGGTGCATGAACAATGAATCTTGGAACAATGAAAAAAATGCAAATATATATATATATATATATATATATATATATACACACACTTCTAGGTAAGAGAAACTCAAGCAAAAGAAAATGCATACTATTTTCAGTTTCATAAAGGTGTCAGTTTTCTCTCAATTAAATTTTAGTTTTAATGTCCAAAAATAAAATAAAATTAATTAAAATAAAATTACAAAAAACCACACCTCAGTTTCTCAGGCAGAGTAGCCATACTTCAGATGCCCCATAACCACGTGTGCCTGACAGCTCCTGTGCTGGACAGAGCAGGTGTAGATAACATTTCCATCACCTCAGAGAGTTCTATTGGACAGCACCAGTCACAGACCTTAGTGTGCATAAGAATGACTCAAGTTGCTTCTTAAAATTCTTATTTCTGAGACTCGCTCTCTAAAATTCTGATTCAGCCAATGTTGGGGGAGTCATGGGAACCTGAATAGTTAAAGATTTCCCCAGATAATTCTGATGGAGATAGCTGGCGACAAAATCTGGCTTTATTAATGCTACTCAAAGTGTGTTCCTTAGACCAGCCGCATTAGCTTCACTCGGGAGCTTGTTTAAAGGAAAATTCAAGAACTTTGGAGTGAGACTCAGAAATCTATATACAAGCCTTCTGGGTGATTCTTACAGATGGTTACTTTGAGAACCACTACTCTAGACAGTAGAGAAAAGCAACTGTAGCCTAAAAATTTTATTGAAATTTAGTTATAAATATTCACAAAGATGGTATGTTGGGATTTACTTATACTTATGTAGAATCCACTTATTTTAAAATTCGTCCATCTATCCTTGCATCCTTTCATTCATTCACAGCTTTTAGGATATCTATTATTTACCCGACAATGTGATATGGATTGGGAATATATCAATAAACAAAATTGTCACAATCACTGCTTTTATGACATGTGTTGCTACCTCAATTTTTATTATTTTTCATCCAGTTTTTAGTGGGATGGAGTAAAAATAAGATTACTTATTCAAACAGAGGCCAGTTCATTGTACTGCTAAGACCTCTAGATGTTTGCATAGCTCAGAGTAGTAGGTGGATTGTTCAGGTTAACATGGATATTTAGAGGCAGATAAGACTAGAAGTCAGTTTTCTAGGCTCCAAGCTAATACCAGCAGTATTTGAGGGAAAAACCGAGTAACAAAATCTTCTAACTTATTCATAGCCAAATGTTCCAAGTGCCTACCTTAGTGGCTTGAGCTCCTGTAGATTTTCAATAGCAATTTGTAAGAACAAAGTTTTATCAAAGCATTGGTAAATACCCTGGTATTTGTAAATTTCCCTTTCATATTCACATTTTCCTAGAAGTATGTTTTAATATGCTTTATATAATTTTGTTTTTTAATTTTTTTACCATGGAGAACTGCCAATACATATGGAAGTAGAAAAAAATTATAATAAACTCACAAGTACCACCATCTAGATTTCATATTTCTTTCAATTTATGGCTAATCTTTTTACATCTCTCTTCCTCCATCAAATTCCCTCCGCCACATTATTTTGAAGCAAATCCCAGATACTGTTTCATCTCTCAATAGTTCCATATGTATTTTTAAAACATAAGGACTGTGTTAAATACAACACAACCATAATACCATTATGATCACAGGAAAAACCTACAAAATTTGTAATGTTATCAAATATCTAGCCACATTCCAATTTCCAAATATTGCTCTGGAAAATAATTCAAAGTATTATTCCTATTATTTCCAATTATTATTCTAAATAATCCAGAGCTTGCTAAAATTTGTCTAGCTATTGGAATGTTGCCAGAGAGCACTTTAGTCTTTGGAATTAACTCAGATATTTTCATTTTTATAACATAAAAGCTATAACATTGAAAACTTGCATTGTCTATTTACCACCTACTATCTTATAATTCAGTAGCTTTTTGTATTAAGATATAATTTGTAAGCATCGGCACAGTGAAGGAAACTACCCACAAAACAAAAAGGTAACATACTGAATGGGAGAAGATATTTGCAAATGACATATCCAATAAGGGGCTAATATCCAAAAAATATAAAGAACTTATACAACTCGATACCAAAAAAAACCCCCAAAACAAACAAACCAGTCCAATTAAAAAATGGACAGAAGACCTAAATAGACATTTTTCCAAAAAACACATCCAGATGGCCAACACACATGTGAAAAGATGCTCAACATCATAAGTCATCAGGGAAATGCAAATCAAAACGACAATGAGAAATCACCTTATATCTGTCAGCATGGCTAAAATAAAAAAGATAAGAAATACCATGTGTTGGTAAGGATGTGGAGAAAAAGGAATCCTTGTGCACTGTTGGTGGGAATGTAAATTAGTGTAGCCACTGTGGAAAACAATATGGAAATTCCTCACAAAATTAAAAATGAACCAATAATCCCACTACTGGCTATTTACCTAAGGAAATCATGAACAGTAATTAAAATATATATATATATATGCAAATAAAAAATAATTTGCATACCATAAAATCCACCACTTTAAGTGGTGTAATTCAGTGGCATTTAGATTTATATTTACAGGGTAGTGAAATCATCATTACAATCTAATTTCAGAATATTTTCATCATCCTTCCCCCCAGAAACCCCATACCTGATAGCAGTCACTCCCCATTCCCTTCCCCGATTCCCTGATAACCACTAATCTACTTTCTGTCTCTATGGATTTGGCTATTCTAAACATTTCACATGAATCCTCACATCTTTGGCTTGTGCCTACAATGCTTTTAAGCTTTTTAAGTTCAGAGCTATTTTTTCTGCTATAGTTGGGAGGCATTTCTTCTCAGGCAATAATCTCTACATGCATGTCTATTCTATCTTGCAGAGCACTATGTTGTATAGCTTTTGCTTTACATGTTGTATAGCTTTGGCTTTCATCTTTTGAATCAATGCATCTTAATAGTTAATATCTATCACCCTTCTCTCATTCTGCCTGCCTCTTCTACTGCTTGGACTGTAGAGACATGAATTCCCTTTACTCACCTTGACTGATGAGAAAACTCATGTCTTTGTAGCCTGGTCAAGTAAGTCATTGATTGGTCAAACTCATGGTGTTTCAATGTTCTCATGTTTGAGATACTTACAAAGTTTTGTTAGAAAGCTTTAGTGCCTCTATTATCCATGTTATTATTCATTTATCCTTTTCTTAAAGAATGATTGCATCCTTACTATGTACTAGGTAGTAACTGCTGGGAAAACAGTAATGCTCTTAAGTCAGTAGTTCACATGCTAGAGAAGTCATACAAACAAACAGGCAATTGCCATAAAGCATGATAAGGGTTACAGCAGGAAAGAGCATGTGGTACTTTGGAAGCAATCGAAAGACATCCAACTCAGAATTGGAGGTTTGCAGAAAGCTTCCTTGAAAAAAATGTCATCTAAGTCCAAACTCTAAGGGTGAGTAGGAGATAAGTGATAAGAGAGAATAAGGATAAAGGTGAACATAATTCAACAAATATTCCCTTAGATTTTAAGTACATTCATTTAATAAAGTTAATTTTCCACCTACTCTGAGTAAAACACTATGGGGCCATAAAGATAAATGTCAAGCATATGAAAATGCATGTAAAGTTAATATTTTTAAATGAATAAATACATCCCAGTCCATGCCAAGAAGTATTTCTGACCTAACACAGGAGATGCAACATGCTGCCCCTTTTTACCTTCAGCACTTACAAAAAGACCAACATAGACCAAGAGTCCAATACTAGTTCGGTAATAATCCTCACAGTGATAAAAATGAAAACTGGCTCTTGAAAAAAGAATTTGTAAAAAAATGAAGAAATGTATATATTTAGGGTGTCATAAAATGAAAGCAGATGCATTAGTCGGGCTAACCTCACCTAATGCTCCCAGAACAAATAAATTCTGAAATGTCAGGCAGGGCCTTCATGCAACAGGAGTTTATTCCTTGCTCATATCACAATCTAATGTGAATTGGGAAGATTTCCTTTCATGTCTTTCCAACTAGCAGAGAAGTGTGAATCTAGGCTGTTTCCAGCTTTATTGTGGTACAATTTTGAAATGAAATTGTAATATATTTAAAATGTACAATGTGCTGATTTGATTTATGCATACATTGTGAAAAGACTCCCACCATTGACTTAACTAACACATTCATCCCCTCACACAATTACTTTTGGAGGGATAAGTTCTACTTTCTTAGAAAATTTCAATTATACAATAAAATATTGTCAACTAGAGTCACCATGTTATACATTAGATCCTCAGACTTTATTTATCTCATAACTGGACATTTGTGCTCTCTCCAGCTTCTCCCTATTTGCCACACTCTAAGTTTAAATGTTTTTCTTTTTTTAAAAATATTTTATTTATGTATTTGACAGAGAGAGAGAGAGATCACAAGCAGAGAGGCAGCCAAAGAGAGAGGGGGAAGCAGGCTCTCTGCTCAGCAGGGATGTGGGGCTTGATCCCAGGACCCTGAGGTCATGACTCAAGCTGAAGGCAGAGGCCCAACCCAGTGAGCCACCCAGGTGCTCCTAAACTTTTTTCTTTTTTAGATCTCACATATATGTGATACCATACAGTATTTGTCTTTGTCTAGCTCAATTCACTTTGCATAATCAATGGCAGGATTTCCTTTTTTAAGGCTAATATTCCATTGCACATATATATATAAATATATACTGCACATATATATGTATTAAAAAGAACTAATATATATTATTGTGTGTTATATCTTTTATATTATTGTGTATATATCTCTTATATTTAAAAGAGAAGATAGATCTCTCTCTCTCTCTCTCTCTCTATCTATATATATATCCTTTTTAAAAAATTTCATACAATTTTCCATAGTGGCTATACCAGTTTATATCCCACCCAGCAGCATACAAGGGTTCCTTTTTCTCCACGTCGTTGCCAGCATTTTTTAATCTCTTATCTTCTTAATAATAGATATCCTAATGGGTGTGAGGTAATATCTCTTTGTAGTTTAGATGTGCATTTCCCTGATGATTATTGATATTGGGCACACTTTCTATCAGCCTTTAGTATGTCTTTTTGGGAAAAGACTATTCAGGTCCTTTACCCATTTTTAATTGGATTATTATTTATTTATTTATTTATTTATTTTTTTGCTATTGAGTTGTATGAGTTCCTTGTATGTTTTAGATATTAGTTCCTTAACAGGTGGTTTGAAAATATTTTCTCCCACTCCATAGGTTGCCTTTCTTTTTGTTAATGGTTCCATTTACTGTGTAGAATCTTCTTAGTTTGATATGGTTTCATTTGTCAGTTTTTGTTTTTGTTGCCTTTGCTTTTGGAATCATATCCAATAAATCATTGCTGAGGTCAGTGTAAAGGAGCTTAGCCCCTGTTTTCTTCTAGAGACTACAGATTAAGTTTTATGTTCAAGTTTTTAATCCATTTTGAGTTGATTTTTGTGTATGGTGTAAGATACAGGGGTCCAGTTTCATTCCTTTGCATGTATATGTCCAGTTTTCCCTACACCATTTGCTAAAGAAGCTATCCTTTTCCCATTGTATATTCTCGACTCCTTTATTGAAAATTAATTGGCTATATATGCCTGGGTTTATTTTGGGGCTCTCTCTGTTCTGTTCTGTTGCACTGATCTATGTGTCTGTTTTTATGCCAACACCATACTGTTTTAAAACAGTATGTGGTACCTACAGATTTGCTCTTCCTTTTTCTTTTATTTTTGCTACTTGGGTCTTCTGTGGTTCTGTATGAGATTTAGATTGTTTTCCTTTTTCCTTTGAAAAATACCATTGGAGTTTTGATAGAAATTGCACTGAATCTGTAGATTTTTTTGAGTAGTATGGACATTTTAATATTAATTCTTCCAATTCATGAGTACAGAATATCTTTTCATTTATTTGGGTCTTCCTCCACTTCTTTCAATGTTTTATGGTTTTCAATGTACAGATCTTTCACCTTCTTGGTTAAATTTATTTCCAGGATTTTTTTTTTCATCTTTGATGCTATTTTAAGTGGGATTCTACTAAATGTTTTCACTTATCTCATAGTTATTTTAACAAATATATTGAATAAGAATAATCTCCACTTTTATGTATAAGAAAACTTTCACAAAAGAAATATCAGTCATTCGATTTGGGTGATGAAAGTAAGTTTTCTGTCTTCTTGGTAGGTATATCTGCACCTGCACAGCCTTCCTGGGTACTTTTTTGGAGGAGGGAATTTCAAGGAGTTCAGGGATTCTCTTTCTGCAACCAAGTCCCTTGTGCAAGGTTGATGTTCTCAAAGTAAATGTGGTGCTTCACTCAGGCTGTTTCTATCTTGTAATTGTACCATCTGGGACACATGACCCTGTGGATCACCATGTGTAGTAGACAGCCTTTAGAGTGGATTCAGTGATCCCCATCTCGAGGTATTCACACTCTTGTGTAATCCCCTTTCTTTGAGTATGGACTGGATCTAACTACTTTCTTCTGACAATCAGAATACTGAAAAATGAAAAGACTAACTTCTATCTTGCTCATCTTTTTTTTTTCTCTGTCCCTCCTTCTCTCTCCTTCTCACTGTTTCTCTCATTCTCTCCTCTTCTTGGAATCCTCACTTTGGGAGAATCAAGCTGTCATAATGTGGGTAGAAGCCTTATAGAGAGGCCCACATACAAAGAACTGATGTCTCCAGCCAAGGTCCAGGGATGCCCTGAGTCCTGCCAACAGGTACATGAATAACCTGGAAACAGATTTCCCCAAGTTGAGTCTTTGGATTTACAGCAGCCACCCTGATACCTTGAACATAATCTTCTGAGAGACTCTGATCAAGAGGCATCCAGCTAAGTTATACCTAGATTCCTGATCCACAGACACTAAGATTGTTTAAGTCCCTAAGTTCTGCAATAATTCTTTGCACAACATACATGACCAATATACCAACTGGAAGATCAACTGAAAAAAAGTTGTTTTAAGTCCAGGCCTGGAAATGGCTTTTATCACTTCCACTCTCATCCACTGGCTTTAGCACAATCCCCTTGCCCCAATCTAACTGCAAAAGAGGCTGATAATTATAGAGCAAAGCATGGATATATGATACTAATTTGCTGTGAAAGGTTTAGTAGTGATTGACCAGTCTAATTGTAACCCTGAAACACGATTCAGTCTTATGTGAAGTCATCGGACAATTATGTGGGAATTTCTTGTTGTAACTGAATTACTAATGGGAATCAAGCAATTGGATGCTGATTCAAACTACTGTGACATCAATCAATTGACTAAAACAATAACATATTTAGAAAAAATGAGCACATACTTATAAGTTGCACAAATGTATAAAAATCTTCATTAGTAGGCAGCATTCAAACCACTGACTCTTCTGGCATGAAAAAAAATCAGAGAAGTCATCTACATTGACCTCCAAAATACAAAGAAATCATTCCTATCCCATTACACCTCAAATTCCTGGAAATTCATGAAGAAGAAAGATCTGAAATTATCAAAATATTATGTGCATAATTCTGATAACTCAGAATTAGTGGTGTAGTTTTAAAGTTTCAGCCCAACTAACATGTAATCCATGTAAAACGGAATGTTAAGCATTGTAATTGTATTGGGGATTTTTTAAAGATTTATTTACTTATTTTAGAGAGAGAGAAAGAGAGCATGCACCAGCTCATGCACTAGTGGGGATAGGGCAGAGGGAGAGGGAGAGGGGAAGCAGATTCCCTCTGAGTGCAGAGCCTGACATGGGGCTTGATCCTACAACCCCGAGATCACAATGTGACTGAGCTACCCAGGCACCCCTGTATTGTTTTAACTATAGAGGAAACTGGACAAGAATTCCTAGTTCCTAACTTTCTTGGCACACTGTAGACTGAACCTTAGTTTCCTCATAACTAGAAAAAGTATAGACTCATTTATAAAAAATTACTCTTTATTGATTTTTAGAATGATTAAACTTTGGATAACAAAAGAGAAAACTAGAGTTTCCAAACACCACAGTATAGCAATGATTATCTCTTTTAAATGTGTTTAAGCCACAATTCTGCTAAGTGATATGGTTTTGACACATACCAGCCATTTCTGTCACAGTGGAGGAGATTAAAGGGTAAATAGGATGGTTGATTATTTGGGAAATAGAAATGATTAATTATCCACAATGCTCAAGATGAGAAATATTTGGACTGTGGTATGTGTGACATATAAGCACCAGTTAGCTTCTGAGGGCAGCAGGCTTCCCCCCAACCCTTCCCACCCTTTCCCCCTAGAAAAACTAATGAATGGGCTATGCTTATAAAAACAACAGCAGCTTAAATTTCCAAGAAAAGTCTTTGATGTTATTAACTTTTGAGCTCTATGAAGGACTTTGAGGTTACACTGGCAGATACTAAATGAAAGAAGAAAGTGAGGCAATTATCAGGTAATGCTAGTAATAAATCCAATATTTTTAGCATAATTAACTAGATGTTTTCAAGAAAAGAAGCTAATTTGCCTCAAATAACTAGATAATTGCTGAAATCCTCCATTTATCTTGAGAATATATATTTGGCCTTAATTAAAAATTCACACCATACAACAGATCAGTTAATTTAAATCTACACTGCAATAAGAAGGTTGTCCTTTGGAAGATTCCTTTCATAAACTTATATTAGATTTTGAACTTTTCCATTTTCCATTGGACTCTATTATTTTGGGTCCTTTGGTGATAGGAATAATATCTTAAAATCACCTTATATTTTACTCAAAACATATTTTCTTCATCCATTTTCTTGGTATACCTTTTGTAGAAATAGGACATTAACATAGAATTTTACATCTCTGTGAGGGTAGAACTATGAAATCACTCTAGCCCCCCATCCCCCACACGATGTCCCTTATCCTAGTTTAGAAGACTTCTGACTTCAACCAATTTACTCATAATTAACGTAAGAATCTTTGGTACCTATTTAGTAGGATGATTAGAAATCATGGTTTTGTAACCTGACTCAGGTCCCTAAGTCAGCTCTCTGAGAGCTCTCTTCCCTCATTTCCTCTCCCTCTCTCACTCTCTCTCTTTTTCTCTGGTAAACCTAACTCAGTCTTGCCCCTCTGTCATGCATCATCTATATGATACAGTCTTTCTTTTTTTTTTTTTTAATATGGTCAATTAACTTTTTTTTTTTTACTTTATTTAAGCTTTATTTAAACATATGATGTAACCCCACCACCCTCACCCAACCCCTCTTCCCCCAACCCTCCTCAGTTTGTTTTATGACATTAAGAGTCTCTTTTGGTTTTTCTCCCTCCCGATCCCATCTTCTTTCATTTTTACTTTTCCTACCACCTTAACTCCCACCCCCGTTGCATCTCCACTTCCTCATATCAGGGAGATCATGTGGTAGTTGTCTTTCTCCAGTTGACTTATTTCGCTAAGCATAATACGCTCTAGTTCCATCCATGTCGTCGCAAATGGTAAGATTTCATTTCTTTTGATGGCTGCATAGTATTCCATCGTATATATATACCACATCTTCTTTATCCATTCATCTGTTGATGGACATCTAGGTTCTTTCCATAACTTGGCTATTGTGGACATTGCTGCTATAAACATTCGGGTACACGTGCCCCTTTGGATCACTACGTTTGTATCTTTAGGATAGATACCCAGTAGTGCAATTGCTGGGTCATAAGGTAGCTCTATTTTCAATTTTTTGAGGAACCTCCATGCTGTTTTCCAGAGTGGTTGCACCAGCTTGCATTCCCACCAACAGTGTAGGAGGGTTCCCCTTTCTCCACATCCTCGCCAGCATCTGTCATTTCCTGACTTGT